>ML779364.1:128868-141186 GCA_009831015.1 Picea engelmannii
CCAGAGAAATTGAATAAGGAGCGTATGAAGAACAATCTCAAGACTTTGAGGCATACCAGAAATAGACCCTTGTATGCAGATAGAAGAAGATAACTTGGTGGAAGAACCTCCAGTGCACAACAAAAGCATGGTGAATATTCTCTATAACATCAAGATGATTACTCAGTAGATCAGATCTCATGATGACAGAAGAAGTACCACATGGATATGTTCCAGTTTTCCAACAATGATATACTCTATTGTTTAGATCTACATGAAGCCTTCACAGTTTTCCAGACTAAAGTACATTTGAAATCAAGCATTACATTATCCATGATGAAGTCTGGAAAGGAGAAAATGGTTCTCCAATACATAACTCCACAGATGAGCAGACAAGCAGACATTTTGGTAAAGATTCTATCCAAGATGAAAGAGTTTGCGTACTCAAGTTGGAGCTCGTGGAAACAACTTCCTTATTGAAAAGGGAAGAAATGACTCCCAGGTTGGGAGGGAGCATTGAAAATATTATTGAAGACATTCATTGAAAAATAGTCCATCTTGGACAAATGCTTTCCTGTTCGGAAAGTGGATTGTGATTTCTGACGAACAATGACTTCCCGTTTTGGTTAACATGGGAAGTAGTCTGATTTTTGATGTATCATAGACAATGACTTCCCATTGTGGTTAACATGGGGAGTGGTCTAGGTCAGTCTCTCTTCTTGAGGGTTACTCAAGAAGACTGACCCGCCTCGCCGGACAACGATTTCTCATTGTGGTTAACATGATGAATGGTCTGTTTTTGGAGGTTGATGCAGGACAGTCTTTTCCTCTTGTGGTTAATAGAGGAAATGGTCTAGACAATCATTCCTTAGGGTTTATACATTCTCTCCAGGGTGCACTTTGATTAGTGTAGGAGGAATGGCCCAGGGTGGGGAATGGTCTAGGCTCAACAATCAGGGACATACATTCCTTAGGGTTTATACATTCTCTCTAGGGTACACTTTTATTAGTGTAGGAGGAATGGCCCAGGGTGGGGAATGGTCCAGGCTCAACATTTCTTAGGGTTATACATTCTCTCCAGGGTGCACTTTGATTAGTGTAGGAAGAATGGCCCAGGGTTGGGAATGGTTCAGGTTCAAAAGACATGACAATTATTCTTCCTTGCTTGAGAAGAATAGTCCAGATATCTCATTATCTACTCTGAAGGCGGATATTCTTTCAAAGATCACAGATGTGAGTGAAAGATTGGCCCAGATGATTTATTTTATATCGTAACATTGTTTCTATGCAGGTTGTTATTAGATGTTTGTTATGAAGAATTTATGACAGTAGATGAAGACTACTGTGGTGGATATGTTCCATTGTTCGTGACTATATGTTGTTGATCAAGTACTTGTGTGTTACTTGGTGTGGTAGTGTACCACTGGATTGTATTTATATACTACTATGGATAGACACAGTTGTGTTCTATATTTGTTCTAATTGCCTTGAAGACTATCAACAGTTTATTGGAGATAATCCTCATACAGATGAATGATGAACATAGATTTTCCAGACGAAAAATAGTTTAGAGCATTTACTCTTCTAGATTATAAGAATGACTCTTGTATCACTCTATGGTGTGAGTGAATTATCCAACATCATGTCTGATTACTCATATGAAGTATGGTTTCTAGAGATGATGCAACTGATGGTGATGGTGATGCTCATGATCTAGTCATGAGATAGTCTAAACGACTATGTTGATGCTATCAGGTAAATGGTATGTTTTTGTGCTCAAGACCATTACCTGTAATACCTCCCTAGCTAGGAGGGAGTGTTAATATTATGGTAGTTGTGGGAGGTATTTACCTCCACGTGTAAACCTGACAAGAATAGAAGACTCTGGAAAGCAATAGAAAACCCTAATGAGTTGGATAATAACCCTAGAAGTCTTGTCGGCTCAAGAAGATAATTTAAATTAGGTTATTAGCCTCCAAGAGAAGAAGTCGGCCATAAATAATAATAATATACTGAATAGGCATGTACTCAGAAGGAGAAGTCAGCCCCAACAAATATTCATAACCACTATAAATATAGCACGTTAGTTCTCATTTGACACATCTCAGAATTGTAGAGAAACAACTGGTGCGCACTGTAGTTCCCAGTTTGGTGCGCACATGTGGAGGAGAGCTACAGGTGCAGCTGCTGCAACAACTAGTTTTTCATTGTTGGCTTGGACTATCTCTTGGCTAGGGTTTGGATTATCTGATCAACGATTGTTGGTGCGCTATCCTTGGAGGAAGATGCGCTACACCTTGTTTGGCTATCTAGCCTAGGGTTTGCTTCCAGAGTAATTCTCAGTCAAGGTTAAGGTGCTCGGAGGGTGACTTCGGCCTATGGTTGGGTGACAAGGGTATTGTCAATGGTAAAATGAGCATACAATCTTCTATATTCTAACAGGTTATGGGCCCACACCTCCTTCATCCAGTCTAAACGCTGGAAGGAAACTAGAGAATTTATGGAAATGATTGGTTCGACTTCAGGAGGGTCAGAGGGAGGGGTCATTTCAGTGGGTTCAGGTGACACAACCACAAGGGGAGCCTCAACATCATCTTTCGAAACATCCTCCTATATGGCCATAAATATTTTTTTTCCTTACACTTGTGCCCAGGAAAATATTTGTCATCACAATTATAACAAAGGCCTTTGAGTTGGCATTCATCCATTTCTGCCCCGTTCAATTTCTATATCTTTAGTGGAGTAGAAGGAGGAGTGGGAGTGACTGGTTTAATGAGAGGAATAAAGGAGGGTTTTCGGTTTTGAGAAGAGACAATTTTTTGTGCTTCCTTAGATCTTTTTGTAGAGTCCACCCAAGTCTGAATCTGAGCCATGAGGACATGGGAACGAATCTCATCATTGACGCCACTGATCAAACATTCTCAAAAAAAAGCATTAGACATGCCCTCTGTACGAAAATCCAATCACTCAAAAGAGACTATAAAGTCTTCCACTGTGCCAGATTGTTTCAAATTTTCAAAACGAATTAAATGGTTGGTGTCAATGTCAAAGTGTTCATAAAGCTCTTCCACAAAGTGTGTCCAAGCCACATACCCTCGGCGGGCATTTTTTCTCCATTGCCTCCATTTCCAACATTCTTGATCTAGATGGAGAACATCATATCGGAGTTTGGCCAACTCATCTGTAATGCCACAAAAAGAGAAATAATGTTCCATTTGAGTTACCCAGCCAGTGGGATCCGAGCCATCAAATTGGCCACATCCACATGCGGAAGGCATAGATCACATTGAAAGTGATGGGGCTAAAAATTCTGGGAATGAGAGGAAGTCTCACCTTTGGTTTACAAAGGTGGGTCAAATGAGGGAATATATGCAGGGATATGCAGCTTGGCGCAGATCATCGTAGTGAAGAAGAAAAATTTGGTATTGAAGGATTCAAGTTGGGTAGCAAGGTCTTGTTTGAGGTCCTCCATTTTGGAATCGATGGAGGAATGCACGTTTTTATTGATGGTGGGAACATTGGCACTGAGTTGTCTCACTTCTTGTTGGGTTTCTGTGAAATTAGAGTGCAATGAATTGAAGCGAGATTCCAAGTCTTGGCTACGGGTGTGGGCCATGATGAAGAGGGAACACGAAAAGGGGCGGGTGGGACCACACAAAAAATGGGTTATGGGTGAATTATATCACAACGATGAGGGAGACGAGTGGAATCCAATGGGGTAAATCCAAAATAAGGGTATTGGAAGGGGGTCAGGTCCACGATTTTTTTTTTTTGCTGAAAAATGATAGGTATGACTGCAATAGGTATGACTCTGATATGAAGAATACTGCAATGACGAAATGCCCAAATGATTAACATGAAGAAATGTGTAGTAATTTAGCAACCCAAATGCATGAGACACATTTGCGTGGCAATAGATCTTGTCTGTTCTATTTTTGTTTCCGTCCCAAGGGTTAGGGTATTCAAGTGTTCTACAGAAAAGGGTTTTCCCTATGCTATAGCTCTCTAATATACGTGCGGGGTCCAACAATAGTACTCGGCCCAATATCTCAGGGCACCAACTAAGGAGGCTAGACTTTTCCCTTAGCCATACTACCCGACTACCCAGGTACTAGAGAGTATCTTCTTGAGTGTTGTTCTCGGTGGAACTATAGCAGTTAGGCAACCGATCAGTATATCTATAGAGGGCTTTGGGAGATCTAGGTCGATCCATAGACAGGTGTTGTATGATGCGCTACCACTCGAAGGGGTACCAACAGGGGTTACAAAGGTGGCCAACATATGTACTCTTAAGTACCACTTGTGATTCATGCGTGTATGAATCCCCGACCGCGGTTTTATGCGCATAACGATGGATCTTTGTAGCTTTAAGATGTCAGAATACGTCTCTACCCTGGAAAAAAAAATAACCTGCAATTTTCTACCAAGGAAGGTGCTCTGATACCACTTGTAATATTCCAGATATAAAATAGTATGCATAACTGAAACAATTATCTAGAAATGGCAGATAAACAATGATATAACCAGAAAAACACCATAATAATACCAGAATAACACCAGAAAGAGCACTTTGATTACTGAGAGGAATGTTCACTTGCCTCTTCGAGGGGGAAACCTCGAGCAGAGCAGAGATCTATTACAATAATATCCAAGACAAAATTTCGCATACCCTCTACTCCTATTTATACTAAATATGTCTATCCAAAGAACAATCTAGAGGAAGATCCTTCTAGAAGTGGAAGCTTCTATTAGGTCTTCTTACATTTGATGTATTCTTCCTTATTCCAAGGCCTTATTAGTATTGACCTTTATTACATGGAAACTTATTGATCCAGGTGGATATTGGTGGCCACCCACCTTTTCTAGCTGGCTCAAAACAATTTTTTGGCAATTTTGGTAATTTACTATTTTTAGTCGTTTTTCGGATCCTGAACTTCCAGAGCCATTCTGGGGTCCTAAACGACGTTTTTTTGGGTATGTAGCAATAAAAAATTTCATCATGAAATTTTCATCAATGTTTCTTTTCCTCATATAGATCTTTCCAACGGGCTATCGTACACCTAAAACTGAGATCGTATGCAAAAGTTATGACCCTGGAAAGTTGATGTACTGACTTACCCAAACGGGGCCCACATGACTTTTGGCACTTCATCTCCTAGGGTTAGGTTTTTGGATGTCTAGGGTTTTTGACACTCCTGTTTATTGTAAAAATGCCTTCAACGCCTCATTGTAATGATGTTCTTGCGAATGAGCGCAACCGTCACATCTCTTCTTAGAGATAAGCCGCCACCATTCCAACAAGCTTGTTTTCCGCTGCATTTTACAGTTTCAGCGTATTTCCTTATTGAATAGAAAACTAGTTTTACTGTATCTCTGTTATTCTGTGTTAAACATCTGATAATAATCTATAGTCATTTAGTTCTTCTCATAAAATCCAAATCACATATTATTCTACCTATGTGAGGGGTTAGGTCCCTAACATTATAGGATCATCCTATCTCACTCGTCCAACTGCTATCCTAGAGGAAATGGATTGGAAGAGTCTAGAAATAAGAATATGTTGAATATTGTCAAGAAGATTGTGTGTGAAAACAAGAAGGATTGGGATAGTAAGATCAAATGTTCTTTATGGGCATACTTTATCAAAATCAATACCTCCACAAGGAAAACCTTTTTTGAGTTGGTGTATGGGTTGGAATCCATATTTCCCAACAACCTTCATATTTACACCCGAGTTCACACAATAGTACATGATTGATAATGAGGCTTTGCAAGGAAGAATTGACCAACTTATAGAACTAGATGAATCTAGGAGGAACTCTCTATATCAAATGGCACGAAACAAAGAGAATAGTAAGATAACATTTGATCACAAATAAATACAAAGGAACTTCAAAGAATGAGACCATGTATTGGTGTGGGAAAAGAGGAAGGATAAATGAAGAATGCAATAGAAGTTGGACAACTTATGAATTGGGCCCTACCGAATCGAGAGTGAAGCTGGTCCTAACTCATTTATATTAGCCACACTAGAGGGAGAGAATCTACCATTACATGTTAATGGATACCTTATCAAACCCTACTTTCCATAAGGAACTTGACCTTTGCCATGTAGTTCAGGCAGAGCAATTTCATCTTGCATTGCATTTGTATATATTTTTCATCATGCACCCATGCGATTATAGCTTTGCATTCTCTTGAATATACATTGCATTATCATTTGTATATTATGCATCCATGCCAAGAACTTTCATTGTTCATAATTACTTTATCATGTATAGTTGTAGTAGAATTTTTCTTTCCATCATAATTTTTGATTTACTACTAGCTCCAGTGGATCACATCCACCAATATTTACACCAATCTTTACTACTAAAGTGTTCGTGTTGTTAGAAGTGGGTGCAATATTGTAGGTCTTGGAAAACCAGGGATGCTGAAATTATCATGCTCTCTACAGTGAGCAAATGTTCCCATGTTGGAGCCCGATGTTAGCTCCCCATGCCTAGGGGTAACTATAGGAGATCATGTCTCATGGCCCACAATGATGATAGTGATCCTGACCATGATTATGATCATCATGTCTATATATAGTAGCCCAATAGCCCCCCTCATATGTTCTCTTATACTTTAGATCAACCAAGCTCATCACATCTAATCAAATCAGTGTATGGGAGATGGTAAGCCATCATTACCATGAGGTATGTTAGTCTGTCTTTCATGCATTTTTTTTTCTTAATATACAAGGAATGTGACAGAGGATTATTGGTTGAAGTTGGATAATGGATCACAAACTCAATAAGTTATGTGTGTTTCCTTGTTTCCCCTTGGTGGCCATCATATGTGCCCTAGTCTCATGTTGTCACTACCTGGGTAAAATGGGTACTAATAGGGGGCCCTAAAAAGGGTAACGTTCTGTTTCCCCACTATAATTAACACTTCCCATCCAAGTGTTATGAGGAAATTCTCTCTATGGCTTGGGGTAAACCACAACAGACGAACAACACTTAGAAATCAACTCTAATATCAAGTATGTTAGACAAGTGGAAATGCTAACAAAGGAAGGCTAGAAGCATACCTCATTCAAATATCCGAAGAATACCACGACTGAGCTCACAATCCAACACTTGATACCTGCAACTTGTTCTCAACAACCAATATACACAAGCATATGCAAATTGTATAAAGCATTAACATATAAACTAGCATAATCCATTAACATGTATAAAAAATATTCCCATGGAAATTAATACAAATATTTTCAACATATAATTGGACAAGAAAATAGTGTTTCTATTAATGTAATCAAGAGAAGTACGTAAGTGACAAAATTTTGTAACGACACGTATCCGAACTGAGAAATTAAGTCCTTCCACCTAGGCCTTCACCAATTCAATCCTCCACAAAGGAAAGATCACAAGTAGTAGGAGTATTTTGGTTTCTCCTTCTCAAGATAGGAAGAGCTTGGGGGCTGAATCAAGGAAGTTCAGAATTTCAAGGACAAAGGGATGTAGACTCAATATGAAGTGAAATTTATCTAAAGTGTCTTTGCTCTCTATGATGATTCTCCTCAAGGATTGTATATGGCTCTATTTATATCCTCCAAATGGACTTGAAGGGTAAAGTAATAGTTCTTTTAGTATGTGGAAGGTCAAGGATCACGGATCTCGTGACATGACATGGAAACCTGACACATTTTTTAATTTTTGAGCACAAAACCCGATGTATGTGGGTTGTAATGGAGCAAACTGTGTATATCATAGTTGTCTAATTGTGGCTTGTGTATATATACAAAAATTTGAATTTGTGTCTCTGGAATGAGAATAATGGGGAATTTGAGTTTGCAAAGGGAAAGGGAATGCCACCAAAGAAAGATGCATGGAGTGTGGAAAAAATTGCTATAACATATTCCCCCTAATGTGTGAGGTCAGAGGAGCAATTGCGATGGCCGAAATACATTATAATTCCCAGAAGTGGAGTAGGGAGGACCCATCTAGAAGAACTAGTCACTCATGAGAATATTACAACTCATATTGAATCTATACACATGGATTCCAATATGGATTACACTCCAGATCTATGTGGATATATAACAAATAGTTGTTCATGGCCATGAATAGGCAATACAAAGTAGGCATATGCCATAGGTTGTCAATGTCACGAACAAGACACAGTGGAGTCCATTCTCAAAATCAATTGAAGATATATGTATGCAATGTAGTACAATATGATCTTCTATGATCACTGAAGTCGTATAGGTGATGGAAGACAACAACAACGCTGCAACTGTGAACTGGAGGTCTTATACACTACGTGTCGAAGGTGTAATTCTACATCATTTGAATAAAGGAGTTGAAGTCGAACACAATGAGACTTTGTTTAATTACTGGTCATTAAGGTATACTATTAACAAACACGAGACAACCCACCGATAATGAAAGTAGGTTTCATGGCATCGAGTACATTCTACAAGTGTGAATAGAGGTGTTGAGGTCAAACACTTGAAGAATCCATCAATTAGGAGACATTAATGCATTCACAACTGTCAATGGAGGGAGAACCTACCACTGACCATTACAATCCTCTGGGTACTCTTATGACTCTAGATATCGATTCCAGAATAAATGAGCTGAAGTCGATGGAATGAGACCTGCTGAAAGGAGAGCATTAATGCATCTTTCATCATCCAACACGAGGAACAAAGAAATAACTTGATGATTAGGAAGAACTCGGATGAATAGGATGTTCACGAACCAATGACCATGTGCATCTCTCACATGTACCAGATGCAAGTAGTATATGAAAGAGACCCTCTCACTAGAAGCTAATAATGAAAATTGTCGACAAAGGAGAGGAAACCACCAATAGGGTCTATTGGAATCCAAGACACCGCACGAATCTCAATATGTGAATATATTTCTTGTTGTCGAACACAAGGAAACCCCCCAAGTCAATGACCAATGGAGAGATTCCATCTGTTGGGTTCAAAGTCACCTACCAATGATGAAAGTAGGCCTAGGGTGCGAGGTAGGACACAACTTCATGTGCTTATTAGATTCACTTGTAAGAGGATGACCAACATGAAAATTCAAGAATTATGAGGAATGTCCGACATAGGCTTAGAATTCCTTTGAACAAGAGCATGAGATATTTGGATAACCCAGGAAACATAGACTTAACAGTGATCATTGACCAGAGTTTGCGATGCAAGAGGCATAAACAAACTCTCCATAGGGATTGGAATAGTAACCAATCAGAGGAGTAGACTCTAAGTAACGAGTTCAACTTCCTAAGTCCATGCCAAACCCAAACCTTGGATGAAATGGACTCAATAATTTTTTTTCTATTCAAAGGTGACACGACTACTGTTGATATGGGATAATATTATTTTCCTACCCGTCTTTTGTTTTTCATAGTAGAATAAATGTCATGAAACAAGAGAGGAAACCAATGTCACGAGTAAGAAACTAGTTCCAATCAGTGGAAAATACCTATGCTCAATGCAAGGGAATGCATACGGGACATGGACACTCCGAGGGATGTCTCCTCTTCGGGTAAAGGGCATTAAGTTGCAAAGGATATATAGGAGGCATTGCTTGGTTAATGCTGAGAATTGTTGGGGAAAGAGACTTATAACGAGAAAGTTGGAGCTGGAATTAGGCTCAACAATGCAAGTAGGATAACGTGATGCAATTACAACCTAACTCAAAAAGTGTCCTTTTTCGTATATTTAGTCCCTTGTGCCCAGAAAAGTATAACAAAATACCTAGGAGAACTCTTCTAGCCGGTGGTGACTAGAGTATTCCTTTTTTGTAAGTAGTCTATTTGTTCTGGAAAATGGTTAAATTTATAACAAATTAAGAATCCTTTCAAATCCATTTAACGAGTTTGAAAGAGATAAGTTCACTCGACAATATTTTTTCTTCTTAAAGAGTCGGAAAATATCTTAACCAAGACTCAACGAGAGTCCCATAGGTAGGGTAAGAATGAGATTGAGTAAGATTAACTAGGTTCGAACGCAAAGTCATATCAGGACTATAAGGAACTCCCATACCTATGGAGTAACTTCTACATGGGCACCAAATGACAAAAGTGTTCTAACTAGGGTACCCATGTTTGATATGTCTCTACCACTTAAGAATGAAACTTCTAGTGACAATGAGAGGGTTCTGTGTCGCTAAAAAAAGGGTTTGTACATATGGCATATGAATCATGGTTATAAGATGATGAAAAAATGTAAAGTGGGGTGAAAACCTACCCTATATTCCAGTGACGGTATATACCTGCTAGAGGCACAGACGGGCTAAAGAATGTTGGAAATCCATGAAATCCTGGGCAAAACCACTTCAAACTAGGTATTAAAATACTTAATTAGTTCATATGGCTCAAAAAATATGAAAGATAGGGTAAAAAACTATAGAAAATGTGAAAATTTTCTACAAATAGTAAAAAATAAGAAATTTACCATATCATTTGAGTTTTTCACCCACATAGTGCTTTTGAGTCCATTTTACCTATGATCTTCCATCAACAATTATGGGAGCTATGATTGACGAAATCGAAAAATGTCGGGACCAAGTAATTGCTAACCTTGTTCTCTTCCATTTCAATGGCTTAATTTTAGATTTAGTTCTCAATTGTTTAGTATTAGAAGTCGTAAATTTAAAACTAGGGTGTACATGGGCTATAGTTCATCGGGTCACATACACTACCTCATGAATGTAGGCAAGGCGAAGCCTTCCTGCATATATGAATCCCTATACACGACTGTTACAATTGTAGCCCGTCTACAACTCTGTGAATATTTTGTTTTACAAAATTGACTCAAAATTTGATGTTTCCTTTGTAGGATGATGATTGAATGTAGACAAAGGGAGCATGAATAGGTTGAAGCTACAATGGAATGAGATATGAGGGCCCAACAAGATTTAAAAATATGTGGACTCTATAAATTTTGGGCCATAAAAGGGATGAGGGCCCAAGTGAGGTTGCTGCAAACATTGATAAACTATTGGGATCCGGAGACCGAGGCATTCAATATCAATGGGAAACCATTGAGAATTAAAGTGGACGATATTTACTTTATTACAGGGTTGTCTCGCCGAGGTGAGGTGGTGAATCTCAAATCCTGAGGGGTCGAAGGTGGGAGGACTATAGAGGAGTACATCACCATCTACTACATTGCAGACATAGAGAACGTGGGGAGCCAACTCCCTATTAGGGAAATTGAGAACTCGAGTCTGAATATCATCATCCTAGTACTCACATGGATATCAAGATCATCCTCATTGCATTAGGCATAGAGGTCGCTCATGTTCTATACTATGGAGTGTTTGAGACCCACGGTTTATGATTGGTGCACCTCACTACTGGTCAACATGAAGAACCAACTGGTTGATTCCAAACTTGGTAGGATGAGGAACTTTGGGTTTGCATCCATAATGTGTAGCTTTTTCTTCAAGAGAGTTCCAGATCTTAGACCTAGAGTGGAATTTCTTCCACATGATCTATGCGATCTAGATATGTCATGGTGGATCGAGGTGATGTGGTGATTGGGGGGTGGTAGGGTAGAAACCTCCTACAATGATGAGTTCTTCCATTGGTGGAAATGACATATTATCACCATTGATGACTATTCATGTGAGGGAATATACTACCAAAAGGATCGTGAGATGTCGTTACCACTACGATCTTCCTTTGGAGAGATCAGTAAGAATTTGATATATATATATTTGATTTGATAAATGAAAAAAAAAAACACAAACATTTTTGTATGGTATCATATATTAACAATTATTTCTTTTACGCAGATGTAGGTCCACAATGACCAAACAGATTCCCATGGCATCAATGTAGGGGCAGAGGAGATGAGATGGTTGGAGGGGATGTAGAGAGAGTTCTCTAGAATGTGTAGGGAAACTTATCTTGTCTGGCACACAGGATTCCTATGGTACAGGTGGAGGATCTTCCAGAGGCGATGCAGAGGCAGGTGGTGGGTGTACCCCATGTGTTATCACTGAAATTTCGTCCGCACAGGGCGACAAGAACTCAACATCATCAACACAGAAAAACAATCATCCATGGCACAAGGATTAACTCCACAGCACATCAAAAGGGCCAAAACTATACAAAGTTGGCTAAAAAGATTAAAAAGCGCACCGCGCCCATGGTAAACTAGCGCATGCGCGCATTATATTCATACATAGGGCGCATATGCGCGGCTGTGGGGTGCAAAACCCGCGTGCCTGCCAAACGGCGCATTTATGAAGCTGGTCGGCCTCCCAACCACTAATGGATCGGCTCCCAAGTCGATTTGACATCAAATCCGAGCTCAATCTGCGT
>ML779364.1:141236-188038 GCA_009831015.1 Picea engelmannii
TTTTGTTTTTATGCTCATGTTGTTATTTATTTCTTGTTTAATTCTTGTTCATACCTTTACTATTTTCTTTCTAACCTTTTGCATTGCAGCTGTCATGACTAGAAGAGCCCAACTAGGCATGTAAGTGCTCACTTTTTTCTCACACATTGACGAAAAGAGCACGAACACCATGCATGGATGAGACTCTTCCGACGTATTGCGAACGCCATAGTGTGTTATCATGAAACACACCCAATACCTCAGGATTATATGCCATGGTTGTGTTATGTACCATCCATATATGTATTTTAGGGATATAAGCCCAATTTTGTACTATGAAACCATATTTTTTGGACTTAAAGGATGAAATATAAAAATATTTTGGTCTTCGTATTTACTTGCATATATTACAATGGATGAACGTATGAATGTGTGTTTTCTTTGCTTAGTTATGTGAAAAATTCAGATCTAAAATGTAATTAACATATGCATAAGATACTTGATTAGAACTTATAGGTATATGATTGTAAGTAATAAAATCAAAACATCATTCCAAAAGTTGTACCCGAAGGAAACATTGGAGTAATGTAGGATCTCTTTCCCCATAACTATCATTCAACTGACATACCACTAACTAGGAATACAAGCGAACTTCTAAAGATACAAAACCATGTGAAATGGCGTCGTGTAATATCTATATAACAACACTATACTCAACCACAATGTTTGTGGATGGATCCAGACAAATGCCTCCTGAAAATACCAGTTGTCCCCCAGGTGAATAGATAACCCAAGCGATGGAATCCATGTTCTGAGTATGAAAACTAGAACCATATTTGAATCCTAAGAACACCGAAGATTCTATTGACATCTCCCAACCAAGGGAAAACTCAATAAGCAAGTCGGAGAAACAAAATAATAAAGAGAGAAATATATACACTAACATACACTAGTATACAAAAGTCATGCTCGATCTTGAAGGCTCAAGCATAATACATTTTAAGGTAGAGCACATTTTTTGGCTTGTCCAACACATTTCCTTCATAATATTCTAACTCTTAGGCTCCTTTTTCAAGGACACATCTCACGATGTAAGGACCATGCCACATGGGATTGAATTTTCCTGCCCCCAACTATTCTTTAGCTTTGTCATAGAATATAACGAAGTCACCTTCAATGTACTATCGAGGATGGATAGACTTATCATATTGGACCTTAACACATTTCTTATTCACCGTAATAGCTACAGTGGCATATCGACTTTGCTCATTGATTTTCTCTAAGTGTGTGAGGTGTTCTTCAATATCGGTCGTGTTATGTAGGATCTTGACTTCCAACTTAAGAGAAGGAATTCAACATTCAATAGGAAGGATCGAATCCACTCAGTGGACTAACTGAAATGGTCACAAACTGGTGGAAATAATTAATCTGGTTCGATACACCCATAGAGCAGGGTAAAGCATCACATTCCAGTTAGATTTACTATGCCTGACAGGTTTTTTCAAAATGGTTTTTAGAGATTTACTCATGGCCTTTACTTGTCCATTTTCCTGTGGATAGTAGGGTGACATATGATCATTTTTAAACCCCGATATGGATGCTAACTCTGTCATCATATAATTCTGTAAGTGACTTCCATGATCAGTGAAAATCTCTTTCTAGATTCCAAACCGTGCTATAATTTGATTGAATACGAAAAATGTTGCAGTCTCACCATTGAATTTAACGGTAGGCATGGCCTCAACCCACTTAGTAAAATAATCCATGATCACAATAATATGATGGTGCCCCCCAGCCAAGGCTAGGTTGTATTCCATGAAATCCACCCCCCACTTGGTGAAGGGACCGAAGGTAATGACTGGGTGAATATGGGACAAGTGCGAGCACATCTTACAAGCAAAAACCTATCAAGGGTGAAACTTCTTGACTGCATCTACACAATCTTTAAAAAATGATGGCAAAAAATAACCAGATCACAATATATTTTGGGCTATTGCAAGCCTGGATAAGTGAACACCACATGCCCCACTCTGGAAGTCATTGATAAGGGATTCAACATCCTCGTGAGTTAAAAAACAATGCAAAATAACATCCACCCCTCGACGATACAACATGTCACTGATAATGAGGGGTTTTTTGGCCTGATGGAATATACGTCGTCAATCGTCTCTTGAAATATGTTGGGGAAGATTAAGAGTTTGAAGGTAGATTATAATATCTTCATACCAGGGGTTTGAATATGAGATAAGGAAGATGTGTTCATCAATGAATTAATTATCATGAAAAATATCCTCATCTTGCCTTGGGAATTCTAACATCGGTTTCACAAAAACTAGCAAGTTCTTGGATTTCGCAGAGGAAAAATCAAGATCAAATTCCTATAGAATCACAATCCATTTATTGTATTTCCCACCTATGATATTCCTTGTAAGGACGTATTGAAATGTATTGATATCATCCACTACGGTAGTCTTGCAGAGTAAGATATAGTGACATAATCTATGAACCACAAGCATGACTACTAAGGTTAACTTCTCTATGTGAGAGTACTTAAGTTCAGGACCAATTAGATTTCAGCTAAGGTAATAGATAATGTGCTCATGGAGCTCATCATCTTCCTAAAATAGAACCATACCGATCATCCCTTCAGACGTAGAAATATAAAGCAAGGAATCGGTATTGTAGTCTTGGGGATTCAATAGAGGTGTCGATACCATGGATTTATTAAGAGCATCAAAGGAATTATTGGCTCGCTCACCCCATATGAACATAGTATCCTTTTTCAAGAGACACATGAAACCCTTAGTTATACTGGCATAGTTAGCTATGAAATGAAGCACGAAGTTAGCCTTCCCCTATAAACCCTAAATCTATAGAATATTGCGTGGGGGAGGAAATCGAAGTACCGCCTCAACCTTCATGGGCTCCACCACAATCCCATTCTTAGAAACTATGAATCCTAAAAGGCGACTAGAACTAACACAAAATATGCATTTGTGAGGATTCAATCGAATGCAATAGTAGCGACATATTTCAAATACTAGTCGAAGGTGAGTCAAATGATCAACCCTCTTGTGAGAGTGAGCAGAGATATTTTCTAGATAGGATTAGACTATATGCTTAAGATCATGAAACGCCCATAGGATTAGACTATATTTTCTAGATAGGGTAAAGTATCGTTGAGGCATTCATGCGAACTAGATGAGTGCATAGCCCATATGGTCTCTAAGATGAGATCCACCTCTTTCGTCCATGAGGAGGGAGGATTCAGGTCTACAATAGCTTCTTGTATAGCTTGATACACAATATCTACTGCGGACAATGACATTTCCATATTTATGTCCTAATGACCTTCATATGACAAATTTAGAGAAGGTAGGGTCCATGGGTCATTAAGATATGAAGTACGAAAAGGAACAAACCTCAATGACGATGAAGACTCACCGGATATGAAATTAATGTACGAGATTGGTTTTGAGAAATCAAAAGTTCCCATCAATGGGGAATACATTCTGACACCAACGTTCTCATTTTCCTACTGATAATTATCAATAAAGGGGACCAAAGGTCCCACCAATGCAAAAGGACTAGGATGTTCAAAGCACAATTGGTCGATGGTCACAATCTTCACTTCATGAGGAAAGCATAAAACACGAAATACCGATGACACAATGGATTTCATAGCGTAATTCCAATTACGCCACTATAAAATATTATAGTCAAGAGGTGCATCAACCACCTCAACCTCGACCTACACAGTATTTCCTCCTAACTAGACTAGGAAAGTGGGAAGGACACCATGGGGTCTGAAAGAATGTCCATCGAATGCAGTTAACATGGTCATGGATTGGGAAATTAGTGGAGAGCCAATGGATTTCCAACAAGATAGAGAAATTACAAATGTCGAAGTGCTTTCATCAATGAAAGTATGCTTGATGGTGATATTCATACCCTCCACATGGATTTGAAAGGCCACATGGTAAGGCAAGCGAGGCTTGACATCTGCAACATTGAACTTGATAACCTTTGAGCCACTCGGGTCTAGAGCTCCCAATGCAGATAGAAAGGCATTCCTTTTTTTTGGACAAGTTTGAAGTACCTCCAAAGCCGACATCGCACACGAGGTTTGACCCAAATCCTCTAAAATGAAGTAATTTTAGGCGACTCTGGCATTAGGATTGTGAGCAGAGCGCTTAAGGACTCCCTTTGGAATGCGAGGTTGAGGTTCAGGCCTATCAATATGCAAAGGTGTTTCCAAAGGAGGAGGATCTATACCTACAACAAGTTGCGAAGAACCATAATCGTGAGTCCTAGTGACTAAACTAGCCTTAGATCGAACCATATTGACGCATTGATCACCACCATCACGGGCCGAGGGATTTTGACCTCCACTCAACTTATTTCTGGTGTTGGAGTATCCCGAGGTCATATTTTGATTATGTGGAAATGGATTAGTCAACACAACAGGCTGCTGCGCTATGAGCCTCGAGGCTTCCTCACTTTTGGGGCACAACTGGGTAAGGTGATCATCTTTACAAAGTTTACAAGGAAACTTCACCTTCTTCTTTTCTTTCTTTCCCTCACCAACATTATTATTATATTTATCATTATCGTGGTCGTCCTTGATTTTGTTATTAATATTATTATTCCCACCTTTACGATTACTATTATGATTCTTGCTCTTGTTCCCTCTAGGTTTTTGGCTACCTTTCTGGTTTTTCGACTGCACAGAGTGTACATTTGTTGATTGGGTGGGTGAGGAAAAAGTCGTAGCTTTTCTTGCTGTAGACGGGTTAAGAGACAAATCTTTGAGCTGACTCACCACTTGGTCTACAACTTTGGAATTTTTGGAGCCTATGATGCCATCGGCATGAGGCCCAAGCTTTTGTCTAGGATCATAATTTGACCACATCTCATCAGGAATGATTTCATAGAGCATCCCAGATTGAGCATATATAAGATCCAACTATTGGGATTTAAAGATGGCCTCTTCCTCATATGTCACTCCAGAGGTAGAAACATCCTTCAAAATGTAAGGAAACATGGATTTGAGGAACCATTCCAACAGAAAATCTAGACGAATGTAAGATTTAATCAACTTATTCCTTCTCCACCACTCTTGAATATGATCTGAGATGTGGGTGTCTTTGTCTTGATGAAAAGATGATAATTATTTTATGTCTGCATCATAACGAAACAACATTTAGAATTGGTTGAGGAAAACCAAGACCAACTCATTGAAAGTTCCATAAGTACCCCCAGGTAACTCGATATACCATTATGCGACGACCCCTATAAGGTGCGTTGAAACAACCTCAAACGAACAAAATCGTCATTAAGGGTGTTAGATGAGCACCATAGGTGAAAGGTAGTCACATGATCACCAGGGTCCTCACCATTCTTGCCCTCAAAATTCAAAATGTCATAAGGAATCTTGGTAGATACGGGGGCCCATGACATATCATGACGCACTAGGTCGTTCTTAAACTTTGACAAGTCTGGTAGATTTAACATGGCTAGAAAAGGGAGCTGTAGCGGCGACATCTAGGGCCAGGCTCCCAAGAAACACTGATTTTGAGAGATCACTGGCCAAGCAGGGTTCTGGTATAAACCATGGACATGTCTGGTAGGATAGTATCCTCCTCCCAATTGATTCATAAAAGGTTGTAAGGGCATCATCCCAGAGGAATTCGCTTGCAAGGAGAAAGTGACATGATAAGGGTTACTCATGTGAGGATATATGTTTCCCCCAGATGAAGGAACTCTATGCGGGGGGTTTCCCATACCATAAAATTGACTCCCCCCCCCCTAATTAAACACCAGAGGTTATAGGAGGGTTCTCCATAATAAAACCATTCATATGAATCATTGTTGTGGAAGAAGGAATGATGGAAGAGATATAGGAAGTAAAAGGACCTTCCATTTGCACACTCCACCTTAGAGGATTGTAGCTAGGATTGGGTCTAGAGGAAGGAGGATTCCAACTTCCTACCATGGGATTTGGTTGAGGGATATGACCCCCACCAAACATGAAATGGGTATAAGGAGTTGTCGTGCCCCCAGACCCGAAACTAGGATTTACGTTAGATGTCGAAACAGAGGATGACAAGTGCAAAGTCATATCTGGCATACCAAAAGAGAAAGGATTAGAGGCCCAAGGAATTGAATGAGAACTATTATTAGGTGTACCTCCTACGAATACAAAAGGATTCATCCCCATGGACTGATAAAATACCATGGGATGGGTATTATTAAGTGAAGAATTCTCTGGAATCCAAACCATCAATGATGAAGGAGTCGAGGGGACTCCACTAACCATAGTGGAGGCTAGAGTGAAATGGATTGCATATCCATTCATATATGAATCAATACTCATGGTAGGATGATCATGAGATTTAGTGGCAGAGACGTATGTACCATGTTTTTTAACTCTGCACCTTTTGGTAGGCTGATTCAATAATAGACCAAACTGTGGTACTTGAATCAAAAGACGAAAAGACCAACATGGAGGTTTTTATTTCTCCACGATGAATCAGAACTTCCAACACAAAAAAAAATCGTAAGGCCACCTAATGAACAAAGAGAACACTCATGAATAAACCTAAAGTCCAATGTACACAAGCATGATATGATGGTTGAAGGGACCTCCCAAACTAAAGAAGGTATGTCTCTCACAAGAGGGGATGAGACTCCTGAACAATAGAGTGGAGGTAACAGAATCAGTTATAAGGGCCCTCATGGGATTCATAGTGTAGTCGGTCAGATTCCGTCGGAGAAAAATTCCTACATAAAGTTTGTGTGTTATCTGATCCTTATCTGACTTGGGGTACCTGCATAATAACCCCTATAAGCAACCTATGTGGATACCTAGGTCAAGAAAATAAAGTCACCATTATATAACCAATGATCAGGCGAACATTCGCAGGTCTGGTCCATCGTATGGGCAGGGTAGCAAAGATCGTAATTTTGAAAGCACCACCTCTTAAGGAGGTAATGGTACTAGAGAAACCACCAAATATGAATAGAACCCCAGAAATATTTATGACGATAGGAAGGTATTAGAGGGCTATCTCTACAACCAAATTTGTGTGACCTTGTGCTTAACTCTAGTGTGAGCGAAGTCTCCCGAGGACACCAATTACACAATGGGTTTCACCACTCCCTAGTCAAACACATACACTGATTTTGATAGCCTTAGATAAGTTTACTCACAAAATCCTATTTCAAGGCTCTATATCCTAAGCTTATTTTTGTACTCTGAAAATAAAATCTTTTCTAATCAATTTTAATTTTATTGGATTCTTCTTACTCAAGAGGTGTGATCATGAAACAAATGGTGTTATGACTCAACATATATAAAGAAGGAGCAAATCTAAAAACATTGCTAAGTATTAGTCTTGATTTTTCAAAGAAATTGTATGCTTCTAAATGTTGTGTGTAGGATGCAATATCTTCAATTTCAATGAAGTACAATCTTTTCTATCATGCCAAAACTAATGTAATTCAGACAAAAGTGCAAATTCTCTAAATAAAATGCAACAAAGAAAAACAAAATTTTGTATTTTCAATATAATGAAATGAAAATGCAAGGATCGAATAAACAACCTCTCAGGAAGACCCTACTGCAAGAACAATAATACAAGACAAGAGGGATGCCAAGAAGCGACTACCCAGACCAGAATGCAAGGACAAGAAATGGATTCGCCCAATTTTTTTAACAATGACGCAACTTCCTGATAAGCATTGAACGATGAAGATATGGAAATAAGAAGTATCAACAACCAGAAAAACTCACCCAACAAACACCAAACCTATCCAAAAGGACTTAGAGAATAGTGCACGTGAATGTTTAGGGAGTAGAGGCATATGTACGCACCCTAATCACGTGTATGTATGTGAATATCAAGGGAAAAACCATGTATTCCAAGCAAGACAAAGACTGGGCAAGGGTTAGGCCAAGAAACTCAAATACAAAGAAAAATAGAGGTTGTCAAGCAACATGTGACACATAAACTCAGGAAAATAGAGAGAAATGAAGGAGAAAAATCATCAAATAACCTCGAAAAGGGAGATCTCCCCAGTGGAGTCTCGAATTCTATTACGAGTCTCTCTATGGCTTGGGGTAAAACCCAACAAATGGAACGACATCCATAAATCAACTCTAATCTCAAGTATGCTAGACAAACAAAAATGCTAACAAAGGAAGGCTAGAAGCTTACCTCGTCCGGGTGTGCGAAGAAGACCACGACTGAGCTCACAATCCAACACTTGATACCTAAAACGTGTTCTCAACAACTAATTTACACATGCATATGGAAATTGTATAAAGTGTTAGCATATAAACTAGCATAATCCATTAACATGTATAACAAATATTCCCATGGAAAGTAATACAAATATTTGCAACATATAATTCGACGAGAAGAGAGTATTTTTATTAATGTAATCAATAGAAGTACATAGGTGAATTTTTTTTGTAACAAAACATATTAGAGTCATGAAACTAAGTCCCTCCACTTGGACCTTCACCACTTCAATCCTCCACAAAAGAAAGCTCACAAGTATTAGAAGTAATTGGTTTCTCCTTCTCAAGATAGGAAGATATTGGGGGCTAAAAAAAGGAAGTTCAAACTCTCAAGGACAAAGGGATGCAGACTCAATATGAAGTGAAATTTATACAGAGTGTCTTTGCTGTCTATGATGATTCTCTTGAAGGATTGTATATGGCTCAATTTATAGTCTCCAAATGGATTTGAAGGGTTGATTTAGAGCGTTTCCAATATGTGGAAGGTCAAGGATGATGGATCTCGTGACATGCACAAAAACCTAACATATTTTTTTAATTTTTGAGCACAAAACCCAATGTACATGAGCTTTAATGGAGCAACCTATGCATACAAGAGTTGTCTCATTGTGGCTCACGTATATATACAAAATTTGAATTTTTGTCTCTGGAATGAGAAAAATGGGGAATTTGAGTCTACATAGGGAAAGGGAAGGCCACCAAAGCGAGATGCATGGAGTGTGGAATTTTTTTTTATAACACCTAGAGCTTGTTGCAGTGTACTAAAATGTGATAAGGGTCATGGTCCATTCTCTCATGAGAAGAGGGGATAAAGGCCCAGAGGTTGATTGTAGTTACTAAGAAAAAGAAAAATAAAGATATATTAATGCTAAAGAAAGACAAAAATAATAGCAAAGGAATCTCAAATTCAGTCCAAACTTCATCTCTACTCTTTCCACATTCACCCTAGTCCAAAAGAAGTGATGCTATAGCTTGAAACGTTTGGGGACTTTCAAATATGATAAGAGGACAAATAAAAATGCATATTAAGGGGTTTGAAAAAACACATCTCTCAGAAATTGGTAACTCAAGAGAAATCACACCCTCCACAAAGGTGCTCATATAAATGGATTAAATGACATCATAAGCCATGAAGTAACCCTGATCCATATCACTATCACACTTACTCTAGAAGGGTTCTTTTATTTCACTAATTCCCCCAGGACATATTCTTCTACTTGGGTCTTTTCTTTCACTATTTTGTTTGTCACACCTAATAGGGTTAGATGAAGGTCCTCCCGTATTCAAACTTTCCAACTTACATAAAGTCCTAATCTAGTTTGAAATTTGAAGGGGATATTGATGTGAATTATTAATGTGGCTTATATATTAAGTAACAACTTACTTTTCTTGATTTAAGGACTATTATATCTTTTGAACATTGGATCTACTTAATTTCATATTCTATTTTGATATGGATGCCCCTGATATGGTTCTTTGAAGGATGCCCCAGGATTTCACTGAGAACATTGTGCCTCTATTACATGATATGGCACATGTGATGTAGAGCAGTGAGTCACCTAGTGACTTGACACATTCATACAATAGCTCTCACATATTCAGGACCTTGGAAGATAGATAGATGGGATTGATTTTTATATATTGTGTCATGGTGGCACACAGATGGGATGGGAGCCCACTTGTTGGGCATTGTTCCATATGTATTATTACTGATTGGATGGATACCATTTCATCGGTGGACAATTGGATTCCTTGCAGAGATGAGATACACTCCTTTCCACCTTGGATGTTGTTCCCTACACCTTGGACCTTGGCCTTCCTTTGATGATGATGTCACACTTTAGTGTTTGATAATGATGGGGCTTGATGACCACTTGGGGTACCATTGATGATGTGAAATGACCATATATGAGGAGATATAGATCCTAGCATGATTTCACCATGAGATGATGACACATTGCCTTGGAAGTCCCTCACATACCCTATTGGAGCATGACATCACCACACTTGTGACCTAGGAGGGAATTATTGTATTATTTTGACATGATTTATCATTTGTAGAGAAAAATTAAGGGGTCGACCCCACTTGTAAACATGACTTTTGACCTTTTGGACTATTTGAGCACTAGGATTTACCTTATAAATAAGACTAGCAGTTAATTTATTTTTCATCATCACTTTCACTCCTCACACTTGTGAGGGAGAGCTAGAAAAGTTTATCTCTACTCTTTTATTGTCTCTTGGATCTCATGCACACCTCTTGAAGGAGGATATTTATGGATACATTTTCTTTATTAGATGATATTTCTATAACGGGAAAACCCCCCTATGGACTACACTAGGGTTCAACATATAGGCATAGATAACCGTCTAAATTCTCCTACTCTTTAACAACTACCCCAAATACACCCCACATTCATGCTTACAACACAAGGTAAAAAGATATGGTAACTCTAATTTAAACTCCGCGTTCGGTGTTGATCCTTTTGCATTCGGTTGTTCCTCGACTACAAGTATCTTCCCAAGGCCGACCTGTATTCATAAACAGACAAACAAAGAACTACGAACATGCATATCATATATGAATTAGTGGGTTATATGTCATAATCAAATATAAATCAAACATAAAGATTGAACACATCATATTCGAGACATAAAAAGTATTCCTTTCTATTAATCTCACAAAGTTACTTACAATGAGATCGACGATTTCTCCTCGAACCTGGTCCAGGATCCTCTTCACCAAGCTCCAACTATGCTTCCACGTATATTTCTCCTCTCACAATTCTCTCTAGGGAAATGGCATAAGCTTATGAATGAGGAAAAATGAAAGAATAAGGAATTTTGACTCAAAATTCACAATGTGGTTGCAAATTCTTGGGGAAAGGGGGGAAAGTGAAATGGGTCGAGTTTCATTGTTCTTATGCTTAGCTTTGGAATGAGACCCCAACATCTCATTTTATATGACAAAATGATGGTTATTCGGTTGGGTGATGGGTTATAGGTGGTGGGACAGTTGGGAAACTACCCAATAGCTCGTAATCTCAATGAATTCCTTGCAACTTTTTAATTTTTACAACTTTTGTGAGTATACACACGTTTTAATGGTGCAGCTAGCGTATGTACGCGAGATGTAGTGGTACAACAAGCATGTGTACGCGGGAAGTAATGGTGCAAGGCACATACATCTTAAAAAATAGTGTTTTTAAGAAGAGTTGCTCAATGATGGCTTGGCAAAAATGGCAAGTAAGAGGGCCTGATGCCAGGTATTCATGTATGGTGAAATTTAGGGTTATAACAAACACCCCCTAATGTGTGAGGTCAGAAGAGCATCTGATGGCCTAAATACATTACAAATCTTCACCAACGTACGAAGCAAGTGAGTCCAGGACTAGAGTTTGGGAGGTGCCATCTGCAAAAATAATAATTGTTTCACCGAGGCGGGCATACCCATGCTCGGGATGAAATAAATCATGGCTTCCAATCAAATACACTGTAGATCCATTTCATATAGCTATATAAAGTGTATCTGTGAGAAATACACAACGGATATACATCTCAAAATTAAAGATATACATGTATAGTATCCATCTTCAAGAAGCCAATGATGCCTGATGGTTGTAGATGAGGCCTTCAGAGCTCGAGCAACAACTTCAAGATATTCAAAAATTGGGTAGGAGTGTAATGTGAATGTATGAATTCACTACCTAGAGGTCTTCGACGGCTCGTCGGGGAACAAACAAGAGGATCTCAGTGATAAGGTAGAGAACTTCAGTGATTTTGATCAAAGACTTGATTGGACTTTTGGGATGGTCGAGCATGAGGGAAAGAGACAAACTGTAGAGAGGCCGACTCAAGTTTGGTAAAAATTCCCTTGGACAATAGCATGACATATGATTAGACTCAGGCAACATGACTTTGAATTAAGTTCATGATGTAGGAGGCAACACAAACTCTCCATGTGTTTGAAAGAATAACCAAACAGAGGAGGACACAACTCTATGTAGTGAGAACAACTTCCTAAGGTCATATTAAATCCACAAATCTTGAAGAACAAATGGAAGGATGTGCTTTGTCCAAGGGAGACTCATTGTGCTTCCATAAAAAAAAAATACTTTTCCCGTCCTCTTTTTGGGGTATATTTGATTTTTTTGTCTTTTTCAATAATTTTGGAAAGCTTGAAAAAGAATAAAAGAATGCTACGTTACAAAGGAGGAACGAGTATCGCAAGCATACTAGTTCCAAGCACAAGGAACATACTAATTATCAGATAAATGAGACATGTGCAAGGAAAGGACACTCGGGAAAATTCCTCCATGGGTCAAGGTGTCAAGACGCAAAGGCAAAGTGCTACAAGGCTTGCGTAAAATACATGCTTCAAAGGTTCAGTTGAGAGAAACATGGATTCGGCATTAGGCCAAATACACAAAAATGCAAATGTGATTAATAGGACACAATGATAACGTCCTTCAATGTAATTTTAACGAGCCCAAAAAAGGTAAGCTTGGTGGTTTTTCATTTTTAGAGAGTCTGCAAAAGCGCAAAAGAAGACTCCACTGGGGTACCTTTTTCAAAGGTAGTCTAGTCGGTTCAAAAAAGGGGTAAACTAGCATCGAAAAGACATCTATTCAAAACCATTTTAACGAGTGTGAGAAAGACAAGATCAGTCGACAATATTTTCAATTTTAAGGAGTCTGAAAAGAGCTTAACTATGGAATCGCTGCCTTTTTCTAGATTTAGTCTCCTTAGCTCGAAAAAGTGAAATTTGCTAAGGAGAACTCTCTCGACGAGACAAATCTCCCAAGGTGTACCTTTTTCCTCCTTAATATACAATGGTGTAAACTCATGCTTGCTTATACGAGTGTGAAAGAACAAGGTCACTCAACGATCTTTTCAATTTTAAGGAGTCTGAAAAGAGCTTAACTATGGACTCCGTAGAATATGTTCTTCTGGACTAGTTTAACGAGTGTGAAAGAATAAGGTCACTCGACTATCTTTTCAATTTTAGGGAGTTTGAAAAGAGCTTAACTATGGACTCCGTGGGGGTTCCTTTTTTGTAAATTTAGTCCCTCAGGTCTGAAAAAGGGTTAAACTTATGCTTGAGAATACTCTTCT
The DNA here is from genome assembly GCA_009831015.1 of Picea engelmannii. NCBI lineage: Eukaryota > Viridiplantae > Streptophyta > Pinopsida > Pinales > Pinaceae > Picea > Picea engelmannii. The sequence continues at coordinate 154,636 of ML779364.1, forward strand.
AGTGAACCGAAGTTCCTAGAGTGTACCTTTGTTCGTAAAATTGACCATTCAGACCGAAAAATGGGTAAACTATCACCGGATAGACGTGCCTTCAATTTTTAGTTAGGCGAGCGTGAAGGACAACAAGATCACTCAACAATATTTTCATGTTTATAGAGTCTGAAAAGGGCTTAAAACAAGACTCGTTTTCTGGGAGTCCTGAGGGTGAGGTCAAGAGTGATAAGATATCAGATGTATGAGGCTCAAACTCGTAATCAGGACAAGACTAATAAGGACTCCCAAACCTAAAGTCATTAATGATGACATGGACACCAAAATGAAACCAGGATCTACCTAGGGCATGCATGTAAAGGTAGGCTCTACCACTAAATTACGACACTTATAAAGCAACAATGATAGTTCTATGTCGCAATTCGGTGGGATCGATCCTATGGAAAAGTAGAAAAGACAACGAGATGCAAAAAATGGAGGAGGAATCCCGACTTAAATGCAAAAAGTTGGAAAAATGACTTTTACCAAAGAATCTTAAAAGGTGACCCATCTCCAAAAAAGATTTCAAACCAAAGGTGAAGTGTATCGTAACATCCAATGAAAAACTCAAGAACCATTTTAAATGATTTTGAAGCGAGAAAAAATGGCAAAAGGGTCCAAAAAATGACAAAAAGGGCCACAAAAGTCTATAAATAGAAGTTGGAAGCTCATTATCACCATTGCAAATTGAGAATTGACCAAAAAGACAAAAACACCCCTTTGCTAAAAGAGTTGATTCCGGGAGTTTTAGAGGACGAAATGAACTTCCGCTTGGACCAAGTAAGTACAAATCAACCCCCTTTGCATTTAAATACTTCATTTTTTCTTTTATTTTGGTTGTTGGGGGGGTGCACACTCCTAAAAAGGGGCAGCCCTGCATGTACGCGGGTTGTCCAAGGATAGCCCACGTATTCCCTCGGGCAAAAAACAATCTTCCCATGTGCATACATGACTGTTCCCAATACAACCCATGTACACCCTCAAGAACTTTGAAAATATTGAAAATACAGGAGTTAAATCCCCTTTGAACTTGTCATTTTGTAGGATGTATGTCCATTGGAGAGAGAGAGAGCATCAAGACATTGATATGTTAGTCGATGAGGACCCTGCAGCTATACCCGCATTGAGGCAATGCGGTTTGTGGAAGTTATACCAGTGTCCATTCATGAGGGCACAACCCAGGATGTTGAATGCCTTGGTGGATTATTGGCACCCCGACCCTGAGGGGTTTATGCTTGAGGGGCAGTCACTGACTCCAACGACTGGAGATATTTACTTTTTGAGTGGCCTCTCAAGGAGAGGTGAACCAGTCAACCTGCGGGATTTCCCCCCCAGGCCTCATAACATTGGCAAGTTGATTGGATTACATTGCGAGGCTGACACTAAGAAAGTAGGTTCTTAGGTGCCAATAAACAAGATCACCAACCAATCACTGAAAGTGATAGTTCTACTTATTGGGAAGATCACTAGATTCGCGGCCTTACATCAGGCCTCCTGGGAGGATATTCATTGTGCAATGCAGTGCTTGAATGCATAGATATTCGACTGGAGCATGACCATGCTAGACTGCATGAAGAGACAACTCACTGAGTGTCATGGGTGGAACAATAAGAACTTTGTATTTGGGACCATTCTATGCTCATTCTTCTTCTTCGAGAGTACCCATTCTTAGTCCACGAGAGATAGTGCGAGGGCATGAGGCCTCATTCCCAACAGTGTGTAGATGGGCGACATTGATGCCGTGACAGGGGAGAGGAAGGACCATAGAGGCCTTCGACAATACCTTTTTTGATTGGTGGGCATGACAGATTCTAATGATAGAGGACTACCCCTGTGCTGAGATAAAATTTTCCAAGGACCCGGACATGCCCATACCTCCCGGAGCAGAGCGAGGAGAGATAGGTACATTTGTTTTTATTGTTATTTAATTTTTTGTTTCTTTTTATATATATCATTTTTATGGGAATCAGAGTATCTGACAACTATGTATCCGTTTTATGTATAGATGTGGGACCAATGAATCCAACAAACTTCTCCAGGACCAGGCGACGTCCTCGTCTAGAGGCAGTACCAACTGCAGCCGCCGGACCAACAGCAGTAGCTGGGGGACCTCTAGCCAGAGAGGCTGAGAGAGTTTTGAGACGGTTGGAGCAAAACCTCACCGCGCTCACTCGCGCAGTCCCTATGGCAGAGATCGAGGATCTCCCACCATAGATGCAACCTCATGTAGTTGGGGTGCCACGAATTTGGGTCCAACTCTTCTGGTGTTTGGAAAATGTCGTGGTTCACTATGGCAGGGCCAACAAGCCTCGCCCTTAGCTTAGGATGGACCACTTATGTGCTGAGAGCACTTTTTGTATATTTTTTAGGGAATAATCCCTGTGATTTATACTGGACATATTTTTTTAGCGCTTGCGCCCACCTATGTACTCTGAGACTTTTGATATATATATATATATATATGCGTATTTACATCTTTTTTATGTCTTATGGATCACATTTTTACAATGTATGTACACATGTATGTGTGTGGTTCTTTATGTGTGTGCAATATGCCAATCTAATACATGATTAGCTAGAGTATCTGTGATTTGATTCAATATCCTAGGAACATGGATATACATAATGTAATCAAAGCATCGTTCTAAGAGATGTAACCTACGGAATCGTCGGTGTAGAGTAGGATCATAAATGCGGTAAACCCCATTTAACTGGGACACAACCAGCTGTGCATCTAAGTAGACTTGGAGGTGAGAGATACCATGTGACAAAGTGTCACAAAGAAACTCTATCACTGTGTTGTACTCGATGACATTGTTTGTGGCTTCACCTAAACAGATACCTCCAGAAGATAGCAACTAGCCTTGAGGTGTGAAGATCACCCAAGCTGCGAAAGCAAGCCTCCGAGTGTGTCGGCTAACGTCGTCCGTGAACCCAATGAACACCTATGATTCACTTGACATCTACCACAGGGAAAAAGATGACATAAAAAACGACACGTTCATTAAACAAAAAGACAATAACTAAACTGTATAAGAACTATACATATGTACAAAAAGTCACCCAAGGCAACCCACCTACGAGTAATACTTCTTGAGGTAGAGCCCATTTCTAGGCTCCGCCAGGGATTTCCCTTCGAAGTGAACTAGACGATAAGCGCCCTTATTTAATACTTCCTTCACGATGAAAGGTCTGAACCACATGGGTTTGAACTTTCCTGCCCCCGGGGGATCCTTATCTTGGTAATAGACCAGGACAAGATCGCCTTTGAAGAAAATCTGAGGATGAACAGACCGATCATATTGACACTTGAATTTTTTCTTTTGAGCCTCTTTAGCCAAGGCTGCGTCACAACATTGCTCATCGAGATGCTTGATATATAATAAGCTTTCCTCAAGCGGTGAAGTGTCTGGCAATAACTATATTACCAACTTTAGAGATGGGATCTGGCACTCTATTGGCAAGATTGCTTCCAGCCTGTAAACGAGTTGAAAATATGAGAAATTGGTTGCAATCTTCACAGACGTTCGATAGGCCCACAATGTTGAGTACAACATTGAATGCCAATTTGACTTGGCTGAATTGATCGTTCACTGTAGAATAGTCTTGAGGGACTTATTCACAGCTTCCACCTGACCATTCTCTTGTGGGTAGTAGGGTGATGAATTCTCTTGCCTCAACCCAAGCTTTGATGTTAACTCGGACATCATTTTGTTCTGAAAGTGACTACCATGGTTAGTGACAATCTCCCTCAGGATGCCGAACCTTGCTATTATCTGATTGAACAAAAAGAGAGTTGTTGTCTTCATCATCTTTGAACATTGGCATAGCTTCGAACCACTTAGTGAATTATTCTACTGCTATGATAATATAATGGTACCCCCTAGCTGAAGGTAGTTGGCATGTAGTATAATCAATCCCCCACTTAGTGAAGGGGCCAACTGTAATGACGGGAAACATAGGAGAGGGGTGTTCCCTCATATTCTGAGAGAATATCTGACACAGATGACACTTCTTAACCGATTCAACGCAATCCTTGATTAACGTCAACCAAAAGTAACCGGCTCGTAGAATCTTTTGGGTTGTTGCCAACCTAGAAAAATGACCACCACATGCTCTAGTGTGGTAGTCGTTAAGAATGAGCTTTGCTTCTTCATGAGTGAGACACCGGCAAAGGATGCAATATACACCTTGACAATACAAAGTGTCCTCGAGTATGTGATAGTTTTTGCTTGATGACATATACGTCGATGCTCATCACGAGAAGAAGAGGCTGGGAACTTCAAATTCTAGAGATAGACTAGTATATCTCCATACCAGGGGTCTAAAGATGAAATCAGAAAAAGATCTCCTTTAATTGGTGATTCTTCGGGCATAACATCACCTGACTCGACTAAAAGTTTTGAGATAAGTTTAGCAAAGATCAATGACTTCTTAGATTTCACATAAATGAAATCCAAGTCAAATTCTTGGAGGATAACAATCCATCTACTGATCTTTCTGCAGATTACAGGTCCTATCAACACGTATTGGAACAGATTCACAACGACAATGACGATGGTCTTGCGAAACAAGATATAATGATGGAATCGCTGGACAACATGTATTGTTGTGACCACAAGCTTCTCAACGTGAGAGTAGTTGATTTCTAGTCCAACCAGGCCTCGACTCAAGTAATAAATCACATGTTCTTCAATTAGATTGTCCTCTTGAACTAAGACCATACCAATGGTCGACCCTGCCATGACGAAATACAATAAGAAATCTTTAGTATAATTGGGTGTCCGAAGTAGAGGGGAAGACATGAGGGCACGTTTCAACAATTTAAATGAGCACTGAGAGGCTTCTTCCTAATGGAAAGGGATTCCCTTCTTCAATAAACACATAAACCCTTTAGTGGTCTCGACATAGTTTGCAATAAAACACTGAAGAAAATTGGCTTTTCATTGTAAACTCTGAAGCTGAGGGACTGTGCACGGGGTAGGAAATTGAACTATCTCCTCAACCTTTAGAGGATCGACCATGATCCATGTTGTCGAAACTATAAAACCTAAAAGACGACTCGACGTCACGCAAAAAGTGCATTTGTTAGGATTCAAGCGAATCCAATAGTAGCGACATCGCTCAAAGATAAGTCGAAGGTGCGTGGGATGATCAACTCTCTTACGAGATCGTGATGCTAAATCATCGAGATAGGCCTCGACTATGTGTTTGAGATTGTGGAAAGAAAAATACATGGCCCACTGAAAAGTGGCTCTAGCGTTCTTCAGGCCAAAACACATCTTGCGATAAGAAAATGTACCCCATGGAAATATAAAAGTTGTTTTATGTTGGTCTTTGGGCTTAATCTGAATCTGATTATATCCCGAAAAACCATCCATGAAGGAAACGACCTCATAGCCTGCACATTCATTGATGATATGGTCAATGAATGGGGTGGGGAAATTATCCTTTGGACAGGCCTTATTTAAATCACGAAAGTCTGTACATATGTGAATTGTTCCCTTCTTTTTGTTGACCGAAACGAGATTTGACACCCATTGAGTCAATTGGATGGAGTAGATGAAACCAACTTTGAGTATTTTCTCTACTTCAGCCTTAATAGCTACTTCTTTTTGAGGATTAACCAGATGAAGCTTCTGCCCGACCGACTTGGCATTAGGGTAAGTCATTTTTTTATGTTTGATGATTCTTGGATCAATGCCTAGAATTTCCTCGTAAGACCAGGAAAAAACGTCGTGGAATTATTTAAATAAATCAGTATAGATTCGAATCTCCTCAGGGGAGCAGTCCGCTCCGACGAAGACATTCTCCACAATGCCAGGGGTTTTGTAGATATCGATAGGTATAGTTTTAGCGATGGTTTCCATACTAACTTCGGTGTAAACTGAGTGTGTAGCCAAAGGATTGATAGGACAAGACCTATCTCTAGTCATAGTTAACATGAATTCACCGGCCTCAATTCTTCCTAAATCCGAGAGAAAATAAGATCTGTGATGGAGATCATCCAAAGGGTTTGTTTGGACTAGTCAATACCTCTATAATCGCCTCGTCAGAGGGAAAGACCAAGTCTAAGGAATCAGTAGTGGCGAGCGAACCTTGAGCCCAGGTAGGCTAAAAAATTGGATCTAACTCCTGTGTAGGAGTCAGATCGGGGTCGACGGAAGCTTGATGGACTATAGAGTACGCAACCTGTGCTACGGACAAAGGCATGTCCATACCACGATGCCATGTCCCTTCCATCGTGGCCAATGGGGAAGGAAGAGTCTACAGATCATTAAAGTAAGTCGTACGGAATGACGACACTTGAAAGATTTCAGCCTTAGGCTGGTCGAGGACAGCCGATATGAACTTGACATTGCCATATGGAGGTGGGTAATCAAAAGTACCCATCAAAGGAGGGAAAAAACCAACCCCTATTGATGACGTCGAGTTGTGGATTATCAATCATCGGGACCATGGATGCCCCTGATGAAGGGTCAGGACGAGAGAAATACAACTGATCAATGGACATGACCCGACCCTCCTGTGGAAACAACAAGACTCGGAAAAATATGGCGACCACTGCATGCATAGTATAGGTCCATATCCTTCCTAATAAGAGATTATAGTCGAGAGGCGCGTTAACTAGTTCAACTTCGACGCACACAGTATTTCCTCCTAGCTGCATGGTGAAAGAAGGAATGATTCCATGTGGTCTGAACGAATGACCATCAAAAGCGGTAAGAAGAGTAGGTGACGAAGACAAACTGGTTTGGCCAATGTCCTTCCAACATGCCAACGACATCACGCATGTCGAGGCTCCCTCATCAACCATCGTGCAAAAAATGTTTCAGGTAAAATATTTTGTGGTGTAAGCCACTAGTATCTGAAATGCGATGTGGTATGGGAGACGAGGTTTTAATTTGGTCGTATCAAGCATGATCATTCCTAGATTACAAGTCTCAGCAGATCCTAAGGAAGCTAACAGAGCCTTTCTCTCCGAAGGGAAGCTCTGGAGGATCTCCAAAGAAGACATTGCACAAGGGTTTGTGACAAATCCTCCACCACATAATAGTTTTGGGCAGCCCTCGCGTTAGGATTGTGGGAATCTTTCTTGAACACCCCTTTCAGGATGCATGTCATTATTTCTCCCAATGTCTTCTCGATATGGAGGGGAAGAGATGGGTTTTCGGCTTATTTACCCTTCTCAGAAGAGTTTGGCGTTTTGTAATCGTGTGTCCTAGTAGCTATGTGGGAATCACATTTCAACATATAAACATTCGAGGTCGAGGGATTACTAGATGATGAAGGGGGTCCTTGACTGCCCCCATCCGCGTTTGCAGAGGCTTGAGTTAAATTTTGCCCATGTGGAAATGGGTTTGTTAACACAACATGCTATTGTTGTGAAAGTACATTTTTGGCCTCCGCAAGCCGAGGGCACAGGTGAGTCGGATGGTCTTCCATGAAAAGGTTACATGGATACTTTGACTTTATTTTTTCTATGTTGCCCCCGCCAACATTACTGGTGGGTTTCTTATCCCCTTTACCCTTCTTTCGTTGTTTCTTCTTTCTGTCAGCCTATGGTTTCCCTTCGGGTTTATTGATTGCACACTGTGTACATCCGATGTTTGAGTAGGGGGAGAAACCGAACCAGTGGTTTGGATGGATGTTGTCTGTTGTATCAAAAACTGTTGCAATTGATTCGACAGCTGATCAACGGACTTCACTTGTGCTGAACCAACGATACCATGGGCATGTGGTTCGGACTTGTATCTGGTCTTGTCAAGAATGGACTACGGTGCATCTAGAAAAAATTCGTAAAGTAAACCAGACTAAGAGTATATTAGTTCTAGCTATTGGGATCTCATTATCTCTTCTTTCTCGGAAAACACTCCCGACTTTGCAATGTCTTTAGATAACTGGGGTACCAAAGACTTAAGGAACCACTCCAGCAGGAATGCTAGTGGAACTAGTACTTTTATCAAACTCTTCTGACGCCACCATTGTCGGATGTGATCTGAGATATGGTCAGCCTTTGTTTGCTCAAAGTTGGCCATCAACTTAGTGTCGACGTCGTATCTCACAGGTAATTAAAAATGGTTTAGAAAAACCATTTCCAATTCGCTAAAAGTAGAGTATCTTGAGCGGTCGAGCTCGATGTACCATTTCGTGGCACTCCCGATAAGAGTGCATTGAAACAGACGCAACTGGACGGAGTCGTCTCTCAATGAGTTGGACGAGCACCATAGGTGAAAGGTGATCACATGATCGCCTGGAACTTCGTTAGGCTTACCTTCAAACTTTGGAATGTCCGAGGGAAACTTGGTCGGCATAGGAGGCGAATGCGGATCGTGACAGATTAGGGTCGTTTAACAATCTTGACAAGTTTGGAAAATGAAATGTTCCTAGAAAAGGTAGCTTGGGCTGTTAAGTATGTACAGGAGGAAAGGATCCTGGAATTTGGCTGGCACCAGGTAGCCAGGAAAAGTTAGGTTGTTGACCAGGGTTCTGGTAAATCCCATGGCCATGGCCAGCATACGGATACTGTGCTTGTTGAGATGTCATCAGCTGACTCCCATAATCGGACGTTGAGGGCTGAGAAGGGATTTCTCTCGACATTGTGTTCCAAAGGTTCTGGAAATAGTTTCCCCTTGCCGATCCGACGGGCATAGGTACTGAGCCTTGCTCAGGGTCCCATTAGCCATGGAAGGGGTTGCCCCCGATAGACATCCCTAATGAGGGGATCGATCCCTACCACAGATTACAGGGTCCTTGAGAGGTATTTACCCCCTGTGCATGAATAGTACCCTACACAGGATTTTGTGATCCAAAACCAGGGTTTCCCCTGACTGAGACGACAACTTATGAGAATGCGTTGTTATCAAACGCATCGAACAAAGAGAATGAAAAAGAACCCACTAGTGTGGTGTTGAAAGAAAGTCCTTAAATACCTTCTCTGAACAAGCTGTAGTTCATGTTCGGCTAGGCGGGCTTCTAGGGAGCACCACCTAGTGAGGGTGACAACAAAGGTATATGACCCCCACCGTAAGGGAAAGAGTTATAGGAGGATGAGGTGCCCCCCATGGACCCTTGCAGAGGAGCGTTAGAGCTCCCTGCCCCTAGACCCAAGGTATGTAGGGTGGATTAGGAAAAGACATAGTTCGTATTAAATCTAGGCATCCCGTATGAGAGCGGAGGGTCTGTTGCACTTTGCGTGAAAGGAGCAGTGATCGCCACCATAAACAGAATCAGACCACTTCTCGAAGTAGAGGCGATCGAGACCATGGTGGTCCGGACCAGTGAAGGTGGGTTAGGAGGAAGAACGCCTCCTGTAGTGGGAGTCGTAGAGGGATTGTGAGGACTCCCTAACGAAGTAGCAGCATTTGCTTCCATCGCTGCTTGTAAAACTATCTGGCGCTCGTGATGAATTATCCTTGGGGGGACAAGTTGTATCAAAACTGACGCCAACAAGTCAGTCATCGGAGGGTTATAATGTCTGAGAGATTATTCTCCAAGGTCAGAAACAGTAGGATCCTCTAGATGCAAGAGTTCTTCTCTCGGGGATGGATCGGGTATAGTTTCCTGTGACTTGGTTGCCTCAAATGACCCTTGTTGGTCAAGTCTTTGCCTTCGCGGTGGCAGGGGTGGCTCTAATTCAACCAGTGATAATCCCTAAAGCCTTCGTGACCGACAAAGCTCTTGATATTCCACTTTGTGAGAATATCAATGACACACTAGGGACTTTACTAACGTTGAAAACCAACACACACTAGAAAGAGTTCCTATGAGAAAAAACAATCAAACCACTAGCGACTTGGAAGAACAGTTACACCAGCCAACAGTAGAGCAACTTACCGGTGCAAGTGAAACTCGAATATGGAAGCACCCTCTGTGTATACTCTGCAAAGTGTGGCCCGATGTTTGTCCTAGGTACCGCGGTATACCCCCGCAGTCATCTGTGTAAGTCACTAAAATAAAGGCAACTAGGTTGCCAATGCATGAACAATCACCAGGCGGGTACATTCGACAATCAGGTGGACCACAATGAGCAGGGTATCAAACTTGAAACCTATCGAGGGTATCGAAAGCAAGTGTTCTGGAAGACGGTTGAGGACCTTGAACGGATTCGAGACCCACAAAGATCCGTGGAAAATGCAATCAACAGAATCCCAAGACAAGTCCTCTATATGTGTTCCCCACTACACTTGGGTCGGCTTTGGAGGGGTTATCTCTGCTTCCTTTCCACACGCGACCTCGTGTTTAGCCCCTGTGCTAGAGGGGGATCCCGTATAACTTTCACGTTTACTGGACTTTTTACACTCCCTAGCATAGACTCGTATGTTTGTTTTATATCCTTGAAGAGTTTACTCTCCAATCCTAAATCAAGGCTCTAGCCTAGACTAGTTGATGGACCCTACAAACATAAAGTCTGATAAATTTTAATTAAGCGTTAATTTTAAGTGTTTTTTATTAAAGTCAAAGAAACATAAATGAAATTAGTGGTGTATTTTAAGAGATGAAAGATAAGAGCATTAAATGAAACTGAAAGCAAACTACTTCTTTTTGACAAATAAAGATTTGCAAATTTACAGTCTTTAACCAACTTTTCGTAACTAATTTTTCTAAGATCTTTTAAAAGAAAAACCCAAAACAATATTTTGCTCAACTATGAACTACTTAAGTTTTCTAATCATTCAGTAAAGAGCTTAAGAAAACACTTTTTCTCCTGATAAACAAAGATAACTAACCTAAATACTCACCAAACAAAAAAAATGAAATCTCTTTTTTTAATGCTTCAAAATAAGAAACTTGAAATAACTTCTTTTTATTTTCTTCTAAAGCAAGTGAAAGGGAAAAAGTGAAGACAAGAAAATACCAAAAACTGACTTCAGGTCTACTACAGATCGCAAGGAGTCACTGACAATACTAAACAGATTTATCAGAAAAGACTCACAAACTTGTCTCAAACACTTACTAAGAAAACACAATAAATCTTGACAAATAAATAAGCTAATTGATGTCAAACCTAGTCTAAAGACTGTAACAATAGAGACCAAGACTAGATCAAGAAAACCCCTGAGAATTATGAATTCAATCAGGGAAGAGGTTAACTGCCTCTTCTTGAAGAAAATATTTCTTGACACAGGCATGCTACTGACACTTAAGTAGCCTACGTATGTCTGCGGGTTGTCCAAAGGTAGGGCGCGTATGTACACATGCAGACCCACTGCATGCCGCGTACACCTCTGTAACTTCTCAAAAAGAAAACTAACAGTCAAGGCTGACAAGGCAGAGAATACTGGTAAGGAAGACCAGAATCCCTCAAAGACACAACAACTTATAGAAAACTCAAAAAGCTAATCAAAACCAATTAAAACACCCAAAACGATATCCCCTAAAAACCCTAGAGGCTTCCTCTGTATGGTCACCAATTCTATTATAGCGGGAAAACACCCCTATGGACTACACTAGGGTTCAACATGTAGGCAAAGATAATTGTCTAAAGTATCCTACTCTTTAACAACTACCCCAAATACACCCCACATTCATGCATAAAACACAAGGTAAAAAGATCTGGTAACTCTACCTTAAACTCTGCGTCCGGTGTCGATCCTTTTGTGTTCGGTTGTTCCTCAACTACAAGTCTCCTCCCAAGGCCGACCTGTATTCATAAACAGACAAACAAAGAACTACGAACATGCATCTCATATATGGATTAGTGGGTTAGATGTCATAATCAAATATAAATCAAACATAAAGATTGAACACATCATATTCGGGATAGAAAAAATATTCCTTTTTATTAATCTCACAAAGTTACTTACAATGAGATCGACGACTTCTCCTCGAACCTAGTCAGGGCCCCTCTTCACCAAGCTCTAATTGTGTTTCCACGTATCTTTCTCCTCTCACAATTCTCTCTAGGGAAATGGCATAAGCTTATGAATGAGGAAAAATGCAAGAATAGGGAATTATGGCTCAAAACTCACAATATGGCTACAAATTCTTGGGGCAAGGGGGGAAAGTGAAATGGGCAGAGTTTCACTGTTCTTATGCTTAGATTTGGAATGAGACTCCAACACCTCCTTTTACACGACAAAAATATGGTTATTCAGTTGGGTGACGAACTATAAGTGGTGGGACAATTGGGAAACTACCCAATAGCCCATAATCTCAACGAATTCCTTGCAACTTTTTAATTTTTACAAGTTTTGTGAGTATACGTGGGTTGTAATGTTGTAGCTAGCATATGTACGCGAGTTTTAGTGGTGTAGCAAGCGTGTGTACATGGGAAGTAATGGTACAGGGCACATACATCTTCAAAAATAGTGTTTTTAAGAAGACTTGCTTAGTGTTGGCTTGGCAAAAATGGCAAGTAAGAGGGATCGAAGCCAGGTATGCATGTATGGTGCAATTTATTATTATAATAGGTATGTTTCTACAAATAGGTTTTTTCTTTTCCTAGCGACTTGGATAGGTAAGTAATTGTTGCAATTTTATGTCATTGCTAATGTTTTAAGGTTATAATTACTATCTTGTTGCATGCTACTTTGTCTTGGTAAAACCCTAGGGAGGAGACATAAGTCTTTCTCTCCTTCATATGCTTTGTTTTTCCAAGTGTTGTGAAATCATTCTCTTTCTAGGATTTGATAACCTAAGGCACAAGAGGCTTTGCACCTTATTATTTTGATCCTAGTCTTTGGTCCTTCACCTAGGTTATCTAGAAGAGATAAAAAAAAACACCTAAGGCCTAAGAGGCTTTGAACTGTAGGGATAATATTTTTCAAATTTTAGTCTTAAGGTCCAAGAGGCTTTTACCCTTAGGGTTTAAATATCATTCTTTTTTATCATCTAGTTCAATATTCAATGTGTTTCATGCTTCACTCCATAAGACCTGAAAGACAATGAAACTAGTATGTATATCTTCTTGTGGTGGAAATTTCACGTAGAACTAGCATTCTCTCTCTCAAAGTGATTTTACGAACTTCTCTAACTCAACTCTAGCAAACTAATGATATTTATTTTTGTTGTTATAATTTTTTTCTACAACCACTAGGATTTACCTTATTTTTTGCATGCTTGCTTGAAAAAGTGGCTTAAGATACTCATAATTTCAATGTACCAATTGAATGTTGTTGCATATGCTAAATGATTAATTTCCATGCTCATTTGATATATTTATTCCAAAATATTGATTATTGTTATACATTTTCTTATTTTGGTAATTTGCAACAAAAATTGGATTTATTGCTTATCTAGTGTCTAAGAGGTCATTTATGAACCATATCATTTGGTAATTTCCTATTTTATGATTTTGATTTGTTTATTGTCTCGTACAGATGAACCAATTACCTCATTACCTTCATTACCTCTCCTATACCTAGACCTAGCATTTAGGTGACCAAGGTAGGGGGCTATAGGCTTGGCTCATCTTGATATTTGATCCCTTGAGGTCACAAGGGAAGCCTTCCTTATGTTGGACTTTACCCCATCACTAAAAAAAGGGAAGTCTCTACTTAGGTGACAGTGGTAGAAACTTCCAACTGTTACACAAGATTGGAATCTTGTGGAGGGATTTTCACAACTACAAATCCTAAGATGACAATGTATTAAAATTTGTGTTTGTAAAAAGATTATATGAGACCTGCTTATTTATTACATTCCACTTTTTTGAAACAACTAGTCCACCAAAAGGTCTGGCTATATCTACAGAACACACGAAGATAATCCAGAAAAATATACATAGCTAATGAATCATGTCTATTATCTTCATCCGCTTTTCCACTTTCTTCCCCATTGCCCATTGGATATTTTTATTCTCTTCATGTGCAAGAAATAATTGAAGTTTGTAGGGAATTAGACAGATAAATATTTCTACCGCGGTTGTATCTTCCTTCCATTTCTAGCAATAGAGAACCGATACAATGAAAAAACTCAAGACAAAAACAACCATCAACCTATCCCTTAGAAACATTGTATGGAGATGAATGCAGTGGTTAGAGTAGAAGGAGTAACATACGAGATGAAAACGTGTGAGAACAATATTTTTTCAAATATTGGGAAAAAACCACTGTAAATTTCATTTGGATTACAATAGTAATTGTCTTATAGGTTTTTTTTTCTTAAACTAAAACGGGTATTTTTATTGATCAACCATCATTACATGGGAATAGTGTACAACATTTCTCATTCTTACAATGATATGAGAAGAGATAAATCTCAAACTACAGGATGGGAATCCACTGGGGGTCTTCATCTTTTTTGTTTAGCACACCTAGGGGTAGGAGACAACCTATATTCGCCTTTGTATTTGCTTCCTTGTTCGATCCACATAAGATATGGAAAAAGCGAGAGTAGGAGAAATCTTCCAGAACTTGTCAAATCCTTATTAGAGTCTTGTTTATCACTGGGTTGATGAGATGGTCATTCGTATTTAAGATCTTATTCAGGATTTCAGAGTCTCCAAAGACTTGTATTTCTTTTATGCCATTTTCCCGCGCTATTTGGCAAGCTTTGAATAGCCCGAGGATTTCAGCCTGGTTATTTGTTCTCTGTCGTAGACCCCAACTGAAGTTGTCTTTTTGAGATCCATCCAAGGAGTAAAACAATCTTCCTGCTCCTGCATTCCCTGGGTTTCCTTTGGAGGCTCCATCGAAAAAGATTGAGGCTATGCCTTGCCTCCTCCGCCAGTCTTGAAAGACTACATCCTTGTCTCACAGATGCCAAACTGGAGTGAGATAGGGGTGAGCAGATATTTGTTTTCTGTCTCAGTAGGTGAAAGTGCCAATCCATTTATTTTCTGAAGGAAGGAGGATTTTTTCATTCTTGAAGGAGTGGTTTTCCACTGTTTCGAGAAGCAGATATTTTTCTTTCATAACTACCGAAGGGGGGGAAGGTAGCTTATTGTTGAAGATTTGATCGTTTCTGGCTAGCCATAGTTTCCAACAAATGTATCTGGGGATGGCCTACCAAATTCTTTTCCAGTTTCAACTTCTTTTTATCTCTTGAGGGTAGCGTACCTTCCAAGAGGAAAATAAATTTACCACTGAGATCTGGTTCAGAGATGTGACATTGAGGCCTTGGAGAGAGATCTTCCATACTTTTTGAGCAAAAGAGAAGTCCACAAAAAGATGATTCGTTGTCTCCAGGGCATTACAACACATAGGGAATTTGTGGGGGTCAATGATGCCTCATTTTGTTAGGTTTTCATCTATGAAAATTTTCCTGTGCATTAGAATCCAACAGAAGAATTTTACTTTCGGTAGTCCTAGGGGATCCCAAACCTGTTTCCATAGAATTGTTGACTTGGTAGGAGCTTGGGGGGTTTGAAGTGAAACATATCATTGAGCAACAGAATAAAATCCAACATTGCCCCATCCCCATTTATCTAGCAAGAGGAGATGGACTGGATATGAATCCGTCAGCACTGCCAGAAGGGTCGATTTCTGCACTTGCAAGTGTTCTAGAACGACTGAGAGGTCCCATGCTTGCCATTTTCCTGAGGCATCCCACGCAGAGATGTCTGTGAGTTTGGTAAATCCACGTTGGGAGAGCCACTCACGAATTCCATTAAGTTCATCTGAGTCGTTGAGGGGCGCATTGACCATGATGTTGTCTTGCCACAACATTGTGTTTTTTCCATTCCCTGGAATTCGGTAGAGGCACTTTTGGAAGGCGGGTAAGGCACAACGGCAGAGGTTCCAAATATGAGTGCCTTTGGAGGTGCTTTCTGCTTGGAGATTTATCAGAGGGGCGCCATCAAGGTATTTCTTACTTAAAATATAGCTTACAAGATGCCTTCGATTTGCATATAGGTTCCAAAGGATTTCCCCCCCAGAGCCATATTTTCAAGCTTGGGGTCTCTTACTTGAAGGCCACCATTAGAGTGAGGGCGTTTGACCATATCCCAATTGACCAGGTGGTATTTCTTATGATTACCTTTGCCTCCTCGCCAGAGGAAGTATCTGATCATCTTTGTAATTTGTGACATGATCTCCTTTGGAGAAAGAAGGAAGGAGGCTTGATAGATTGGTAAGGAGGACACGATCGATTTTATGAGGGTAAGCTTCCCTACGTTTGAGATCCACTTTCCACCCCAGGATGTGATTTTTGCATTGAACTTTCTTATCATTTTTGTCCGCAACAAAGTCTTGTTGGCCCCCAGATTTAAGGGGAGTACTAGATACTTTATTTTTTCCCATGAAGCATAGCCCGACAACCCTAGGTAATGGGAAATTCTCTATATTGTTTATTGATCTGCATTCCAGCCATTCACTGCACTTTTACTTTTATTGATGAGCACTCCGAAGATACTGTAGAAGCCTTGAAAAAAATTTCTGAAGTTTTTTGCAATCTTTATGGAAGCTCCTCCCAACATGAAGGAATTGTCTACAAAGAGGGAAGGATTGATTGGATCAAGGCCCTTCGTCAGTCTAATTCCTGGGACTGAGCCATTATTCTTTTCAGCAATCAACTTCCTACTTAATGTGACTACCATCAAGATGTACAGGAAGGGGGACAAAGGGAAGCCTTACCTTAATCCCCTTGAGGCAAGGAAGTAATTTGTTGGTCTTCCATTCACTAGGGGGGATATCCATGGATTTTCAGTGCATGCTTTGATCAATTTAACAAAATCTGGGTAGAAACCAGAATAAAGAAGGACTTTATAAAGGAACAAGAGGTTTACCCTGTCGAAATCATTTTCCATGTCGAGATTTATCAGCATCGCTTGCTCTTTTCGTTGGTGACTGGAGTACATGGCTTCTTGAACTTGTATTACATTGTCGAGAATATGTATTCCTTTGACGAAACCACCTTGCATGGGTGAAATTAGGTTTTCTAGCATAGGCTTTATTTTGTTTGTCAGGAGTTTGGACAAAATTTTGTAGGAAGCATTGCAGAGTGATATGTGCCTGAATATTTCGAAGGAGCTCGGATTAACTTCTTTGGTAATTAAAGCTAGGAAGGTGGAGTTGGTACTGCCCCCTACCTTGGCTATTTTATGGAAATATATGATCATATTTTGCAGGTCTATCTTGATTATATCCCAACAAGCTCTGTAAAAATGGATTGAGAAACCATCTGATCCTGGGGCTTTGTCGGGCTCCATGGACCAGATGACATTGCAGATTTATTCTTCATTAAACAACTTCATGATATCTATGTTGTCATCCCTGCTTACTAGAGAGGTAGTTTGAGATAGTCTCTTTGCAGTCATAATCTTTTTCCTGATATAGGTTTTGAAAGTGTTTTTTTGCTGCCTCTTTGAGTTGTTCAAAACCCTTGTGTATCGTTCCATTTGAGGACGCAATTTCAAAAATGTGGTTGCGGGAGAGGCGTGCTTTGCATTGTATGTGAAAGTAGGAAGTGTTAAGGTCTCTAACACCTTTTAGCCACAAGCTTCGAGACTTGAGCCTCCAATATTCTTCTTCTTGTCGAAATGCACGGAAATTTTTGTTTTGGGCAACTTGTTCTTTCTCTAGATCTGTTTTGAAGATGGCCTTGGACTCCATTTTATATTGCAAGTCTAATAGTTGATGGACTGCCTCTTGTCTGATGCTAATGGGGTTGATGATGGGTTTTTTAACCCAATATTTCATTGCAGGTTTTGTTGCTTTTAATTTTTTCTCCCACACATAGCTTGGAGACCCTGAGACAGGAGAGGACCAAGAAGATTGAACAGTTTCCAGGAAGCCCTCCTTATCTATCTAAAGGGGGTTGAACCGGGAAGGAATTGGGCCCATATTTTCTTCTTCTTCCATATTCAAGAGGATAGGTTTGTGATCAAAAGTCAGCTTTGGGGGGATTTTGGTAGATATTATCCTTCTTTCTTATAGGAACGAGCTCTGGATTAAGAATATGTCTAGACATGTAGAGATGTGGGCAACCCCTAATTTTTTATTTGTCTAGGTGTAAAGTCCTTTCGAAGGCTTGAAATCAAGGAGGTCCCACTGATGGACTAGCTCCTCGACGAAGGGGAGCATTTGGTCTCTGCCACTATTGCCTCCTCTCTTTTCTTTCAGATCAAATACTAAATTTAGATCTTCGTCTAGTATTATGTTTGAGGGAGAGAAGATCTCTAAAAAATATGATAACGATTTCCAATAGTCTTTATTTTCAGAGTATAGGACAGGTACATAAAGATTGAAGAGTGAAAGAGAAAACTTACTTGAAGTATGTCGGAGTTTAGTGAAAAACCAGTGTTGGGTCTTGAAAGAATCTTCTAAATGAAACTTGTCATTTTTCCACAAGGTTGCGAGGCCACCAAAGGAACCTCTTGCGCTGATGGCTTTCCCAACATTTTTCTTCCATTTCTATTTGTTGATTTCAAGAAGGGTGTCCCCTTCACTTTTGGTCTCTTGGAGCAGGAGGATCTTGAGAGGGTCGATTTTCAGTGGGTCTTTGACTGCTTTGGCCTTCGATGGATTCCCCAAGCCCCTAAAATTCCAAGAGACTATACGTATTATTTGTTGGGGTTGGAGTGGGTAGGAACTCCCTTGGGGGGCCATGTTCTGGTATTTCTTCCAATGGACATATCAATGGTGGATTGGCTTCCTTGCATTTTTTGCCTCTCTGCTTCTTCTTCTCTTGCTTCTTTGCAAGATTTTCTCCCTGCTCTTTTTGATGGTCTCTCGAAAGACTCATCCTCTGAAGATCCAGAGTTTTCCGAGATTTTTGTTTTTATTATTTTTGTGTAGGAAGGGGAGGAGGAGTGTTTGATTGGGGAACCGGATTGGGCTACCTCGCCATTGTTTTTTCCCACTGTAGGAGGGAGGGTATGTTTCTCACGTTCTTCAATCACTGGATCAGATATTTCTGAGGGGTTGATGAGGATTTCGAAGGGGTTTTTAGGATCCTTTGGGATTGGGGGGGCTGAGCTTCCTTCCCCAGGATCTTTCCCTGAAGTGGGGGCGCTAGGTCCATTTGATGCCCCTTTCCCTTTGAATCTGTTGTTATTCTTTGGCAGGGCTGCTTTATAGACTTGTGTCCATTGTCTGCCTTTCGAGATCTCCCCCTCTTCTTCTACCTTCTTTTTGCAATTCCTAACGAAGTGTCCATAGCCATGGAAATACCTACATTTGAATGGAAGTTGTTCATAATCCAGTTCTTGGATGTGAGACCAGTTTGCGACCTTTAGTTGAATGAATTTCGGGAGCCCCACCTCCAGATCTAATTTGACGCATATCCTGGCGCAAGAATACTGATCCTTTCTGTTTGATTTGTCGATGTATTTTCCGAGTGTGTTCCCAATGGATTCCAAAGACTTCGGATTCCAACATTGCAAGGGGAGGTGGGGGAGGCACACCCAGACCGGAACGACTGAGGGCACATATTGTGTCAGATAGAAGTTTGGAGACCATTTGTTCAGGTACAGACCTTGAGGGCCCATAAAGTATGGTCCATTCCTAAATATGAGGTTTTTTTCCTCTGTGTTGTCAAAGAAAAATGCATAGAATCCCCTACCAATGAGATGGCTTTTGATGCCTTCTTTTACCAGGGGGCTCTAGTTCCTCTGAACCCATTCATCTACAACTTTGGGAGAAGGCCATAGGCCTATGAACTAGCCGATGAGTTCCATTTCAACAAGGTTCAAAGCAAATATGCATGTTTCTTCTGCTGGGAGGGCGACTAAGGGAATACTATCCAGTTTTTTGATGAATTTTTTATGCATCTCTGAGGCAGTTCGTTTGTTGCTGGCTGCGACTAGTTTTCTGAAAGCATCTATATCAGGAGGGAGAGGTGGGGGGAATAAGGGATGGGGCGCACTAGGTATGCGCGCGGGAAACCTCATGGAGCGTGGTTTCAAAGAGGTCTTCAAAACTGTTTTTTTTTTCTCTTGTAGTTTTGACTATTAAAAAATAAATCAATAATTTTATAAAAATATATATATATATTTGATGTTTTATTATATCGTTATAATATATAAATATTTATAAAAAAAATTATAAATATTTGATGTTTTATTATAATGTCAGGGTAATTACAAGTAAGACACATGATAAATGAGGAAATTTGCAAAACCCAAAAAACAGTGACATCGCTTACTTAAGAAAAAACAAATTAAACAAGGGAAATAGATGCAAAGTAGTTATTCCTTCCTCGTTTGTATTTGACATGGAGTGCATTTTCTAATAGCCCATTAAATTCTTTTGAAACTGCCATCAGGTGATGGAGATGGGTGACTTCTCTAGACATACTAGACACTCACACAATTAATATTCTACGTTTCTGTGCAAATGTTTACAACTGTGGATGGAACTATGTGCATGGGAACTGACCTATGCAATTATTTTAAATAAGTTTATTTATACATGTGAATTTGTGAGCTTATTCTTGTTATCACAAGTTTGTTGTGGTAAATACACAGGGAGTTCACCCTACGATTTGGTTTGGAATTAACCACTCTAAGTTCGCCCTATGATTTTCTTGGAATTAACCATAGAATCAAGGATTCAAACATAGAATCAAACTATTTTTTACATCAATGATCAACTTTTATGACCTTTCACATGCTCAAAAAGAGATTGGTCTATACAATAAGCTTCCCAAGCAAATATAATTTCAAACAACATCACTTGAACTATAAACTCAAAAATTACCAACAATCATTTTTTTAACTGTAAACTCATAAAGGATTAGCTATTTAACTTGGCATTCTATCCAATGTACACATAAAACATAAACTTTTAATTGCACATACATATTATCTATTATTTATAATTTTAAAATATCATTACATTTTAACATTATTTTTTAATCTTTGACTTGTTAGAACATGAATGAGATAAATTCCAAAATTTATGATAAAATGAGGTAACCATATTTTGTACACATGAGTTGATCATCATTAAAATTTTGTAAATAAATAAGGTTATTGTAAATTTGTTGTTAAACTTAACCCTACCACATCCTCTGAAAGAAACTAGGTCATATATTCAATACTTTTAATAATAATATAATCATGTGTGAAGTGAATTTAAATGATATATGGGAAAAACACCCTTGGAGTATATTTAATTGTGGAGCCGTGTTATATATCTTGATCCTGTAATCTTATTTTTGGCCACATCCATAGAACGCCCCCACCATCAAAGCCCAATGTTTTTTGGGGAATAATTCAATTGAATTCAATTCTTCTGAAAATAATGTAAAAAGAATGGACATTGTCTAAACATTCAACTTTTTGAACTTTTTCAACGGAATCTGAAAAAACAGATATTGATGAAATTTCCATTTTCTATTGTTTAAATTTCATTTTTTAATGCATAAATCAATTCATCACCTTGAAAACCCTCAAGACACTCGAATTATATAGACTCAATCACTCAAATATGGAGTTCCAATGATTTTTAGGAGGATTTCAGTAAAAATTGATCGGAAAATATGCTTGTAAAAACTCCAAAAGGTCAAACACTTAGACTACACAAAAAGAATGTGTTAGGGATGCACTACATAAGACTGCATCCACCACAATTTTCAATGTCACATGTGTAGCATGCACACATTATTTAAGAACATGTCCATCCACATGTGTAGCATGCACACTTTGTTTAAGAATGTTCCCATCATTATCGTGCATGAGGTTGTAGGGTAGCATTTGATTCAATTCAATCCCTAGTAAATAGTGTAAACAAAAGGACAACAACGACACCTTGTACACTGCCGCCTCCACTTATGTTGTTGCTTCTACTTCAGTGACATGCAACCCAAGATATGGTATTCCCAAAGGTTTCAAATTCCAGGTTTCTAAACAGTTTCAATTTTGAAGTAGCAATGGAAGACCAACTACAATACAGAGACTGCAACACCACCGAAATTGAATTACAGTTAATTGGCACAGATGGATCCTAGCACCAAAGAAATCTTCTTTCTCTTCAATCCGATGTTCGCATAAAATATGAATTTTATGATACCTTTATGTTTTAGTGTTGGTCATTGAATAAGAAGCGACCTTTTGAAATCAATATAACAAGCCCTTAGAGTGGTAAGATTTGTATTAAATGTATTAGGTTTGCATTAAATATTGTTTTCAACTACTACTAAGGGAATCAATGTTTATTATCTCTGATCCATTGCAAACTTCTTGTAGAGATAAAAATGTAGGTCGAGGAGGTTCTATCATGGATCTTCAGAAGATACTGATTATGTTTGCTTTGGACATCATGTGTATTGTCATTTTCAGAGTGGATTTGGGTTTTCTCACTCCGATTGGACAAGATGTTGAGATAGAAAAATATTTTGAAGAGGAAACGGATGCAACCATCAAGAGGTTCATCATTACTTTCAACATATGGAAAACAATTATGTTTTTGAACATTGGCACTGAAGGAAAGCTCAAGGACAATCTGCAAAAAATTAATGAATTTGCTGCCGAGAAATAATTACTCCAAAATGATGAAAATGTTGAACGACATGACATGTTGTCGAATGACATGATGTTGTGTGTTGATGGCGCTTGTTTGTTCTCTAATAAAATTATATGATACATGTGCATCAACTTCGTTCTAGATCTCTGGGACACTACCTCTATTGCACTTTCCTGGTTCTTCTATATGCTTATTTAACATCTAACCGTAGAAGAAAACATTTTCTCTGAATTACGGAGGATCTTTTTCATCAGAGGAGGATTGAATCCCATTGGGTTTATAGTGGATGAGGTGAAAGAGATGCAGTACTTGCATGTTGTGTTGTCTGAAACATTAAGGATATATCCCTCACTCCCTATTAACTATAATGAAGTGTTACAAGATGAGGTATTTCCTAATGAGGCACAATTGAAAAAGGGAACATACCTTATCTTCCCAATATACTCCACCGGAAGAATAAAGAATATATGGTTAGAACACTATCACTAAGCTGGTAGAGCTAGGGATTAAAGAACATCTCTTCCTTGAGCTCCCTAATGTTTGACGTTTTAAATTTTACATTTCTCAAGTCGAAGTGGTTGAAAGGATATCATTCCGCGAATATCACGTGGAAGGAAAGTGCATGTCCAAGAGCACCATCACCAGTGACAAATTCTCTAAGATGGTATATAATTCTCAACTTTGTCAAAGAATGGTTAACAATCAAACAATACATGAATATACATAATATTTTTTAGTTATAACTGTAACCTGAACAATATGTGATTGTAGTGCACTGCTAGTTGTTCTTGCCAGCTGTACGAGTCTGTTAGGATTTCTTGTTTTGTTTCTTGATCTTCTTGATTTGCTTGAGCTTATTTAGCTCAGATCTTTTCCCTTAATGATATGTACTTGATGATATGCGCTCTCCACTTTCTTGTTCCCAATTCTATCTTCTTTGTACTATCTTCTTTATTCTTAATTTTTTCATGGTATGAGATCTTAGGACGAAAGCCTCTTCACAGTGTCTGGAGAGTTGCACGATCCTAAGAAGAAGAACGTAGAGCTTACATTGTCTCAAAGACAAGAGCACGGGATGCAAGATTCTTCACAGAGCCTGGAGAGCAGTCTGTAGTCCATAGTATGCTCAAAATAACGTTGGAGACAACAAGAACGAGGAAGAAGAGTTACAGAAGGACGAAACACTTAAAGATTTGTGAGCATTTAAAGAATTCGTGAAATTATTTCGCATTTAAATATTCATGAAATTCTTTCTTTGGGAGGAAGTTTGTAGAA
This sequence comes from Picea engelmannii, assembly GCA_009831015.1. Taxonomy (NCBI): domain Eukaryota; kingdom Viridiplantae; phylum Streptophyta; class Pinopsida; order Pinales; family Pinaceae; genus Picea; species Picea engelmannii. The sequence goes on from ML779364.1 coordinate 178,290, forward strand.
GCAACAAAGGACAAGCTACAATAGCCATAATATCGACCACGGGAACAGATCTGAGCCATTAATCAAGCTCAGAAAGGATGAGGAGCGCACAGAAGAGGTGAAATTATCTTTTAGCCGTTAGATCTAGGGGAGAGAAAGATGAGCCATCAGATCAAGCAAAGATTAAGTCATGACCGTCAGATCTCATTGAAGGGAGATCAACGGTGGGGAGCCGTTGTGGAGATTGGGAAGAAAATTAAAGCGTGAGAAAGTTGTGAGCCCGCAATCCCTCAGGATCGTTGATCTTGCTATATCAACATATCAACGGTGGATATCGATCCCACTACAAACAAGCATCTTCGCATTGCGTAGATCAGGAAGGAAATTAAAGTGTGAGCAAGTTGAGTTTCCGCAATCACTCGTGGTTGTTGATCTTCAAGATAAGCACCCAAAGGTTAAGCCGAGGTCACAGCTCTCGGTCACATGTACAGAAGACAGAGAAAAATTCATGCAAGGGTTATCTCCCACACGGGACACGTGTCAGACGATCCCCATTTTCAGCAATCTCGTACTACGGGAGGAACCAAGAAGTGGTGAGTAAAGAACTCCCGAAGGCCCGAAGCCTGAAAGTTCATCTGGACAGTTCATCGACGAAGACACGTGGATGAAGGATCTTCTACTTCGCTAGTTCGAGGCTCGAAGAAAACACAATGCAGTGTTTCCAGAACTTACGAAGCCTCGAAGGCCAAAGTAAATCTCAGTCGTCCAATCAAGAGGACACATGGAGGCTGATCTCACACTTCAGAGATTCAACACTCTGAAGGATTGTGCGTATTAGCAAACGGAAACTCCCGAACACTGGAGTTCCGAAAAATATCTTGGTTGTTCGTTTGCAGAGGCCTAAGGATCGTTGGATCTACATCTCTACGAATAGTTCGTCGCCCCGACACTTCGCGAGTATTCTGATTGCGAGCGATGAAAGATATCCGAAGCCCGGAGTCCTGAAGTAATTCTGAGTCGTATATCTCGATGGGTAATTGAGACCGTCGATCTCTTCCCCCTATTCGGAGGTTCACGAATTCAGAGGATTAAGAGGTAATAAAGGAATATCGCCTGGAGCCCCGAAGGACCAAAGGCACGAATTCCCGAAGTAATTATGGACCGTTGATATAAAATCAACGAGGACCGTTAATCTTTTCAACAATTATTTTTTTCATCCATTCGACTATTCGAAGGCACTGAGACCTTCACGCGTCTTAAAGCCTGAATACCAAAGGCCCGAAGCACCTGGTTTTCAGCCCCCGGTCACATGAGAAGTTGAACTTCAATTTCTTTTTTACTCCCGAGTAAACTCAGATAGCTCGATTCCACCATTAAAGGGGATACAATTGCTAAAGAATAGATCTTAGAGCTCTAAATCCGTATATCTCGTGCTCGTATAGTTGGATCCATCCAGATCGAAGTTAAATAAGTAGTCTACCCCGTGTTTTTTGGCCCGAAGTCACACATAAGATTTCGCAAACCTGGTTTTACGCACAGGAAACAGGTAAGAATGAAAATTTCAATTTTTCACTGTTCAAATTTTTTCAAGATGGCCACCTCTAACAATTTAGGACCAATGGAAGGACCGATTATTCTTGGAAAGAACTATGAATTTTGGTCTATTAGAATGAGATCCTTCTTACAAGCACAAAAGTGATGGGATCCAATGAATCTTGGCTACGTGGAACCAGATCCAACAGACCTTGATACGATGAGAAATCAACAGAGAAATGCTTAGGAACACATAGGAACAGAGAGAATAAGGCACAATTCTGGATTCAAAACTCAATGGATGACTCGATTTTCTCAAGTTGTAGACGTTGAGGATGCATTTTGAGACTTTAAAAATGACAGAGTCTGTAAATGTTGATCAATTTATGACCAGAGTCATGGGAATTGTAAACCAGATCAGATTGACTGGTGAAGACATACATTATCAAAGAATCATTGAGAAAGTCCTCAAAAGTCTTCCAAATAAATTTGAAATGGTTGTTATAACCATCCTTGAATCCAAGGATCTGTCAAATTTTTCAACAGATGAATTAATGGGCTCTCTATTGACACATGAGACCAGACTACATCTCGAAGATGAGTCAATAGCCAACGCCTTCAAGTCTCAATTCTCCTTCAGCAGAGGGAGAGACCGAGGCAGAGGCAGGGGTCACCGAGGAAGAGGGATAATTCCAAGTAACAATCACTCAAGTGAAGGTCACAAACAACAGAACCAGAATCAAAATTTCCAACCTCAAAGAGGTAGAGGGATAAGATCAAGTGACAAATAAAGAAATATATGCTATTACTGCAAAAATTATGGGCACTATGGATCTTAATGCCAAAAGAAGCAAGCAGATCAACTCTCAGGCAGAGCACATGTCTCAAATCATGAAGGAGAAACCTCATATGGTATGTTTCTATCATGCCACAAGACTGAAGAACAACACAAAGATCTTTGGTTGTTGGACAATGGTTGCATCAATCACATGACATGTAACAAAGATTTACTTTCATGCATTGATTCTTCTATTTCATTTGATATTACACTTGGAATTGATTCCTTAGTCAAAGTTCAAAGAAATGGAACTGTACCTATTCTCACTAAACAAAATGTAAAGAAAGACATAAACAATGTCTATCACGTTCCAGATTTGAAACATAATCTGTTAAGTGTGGGATAACTTATGGAACATGGATATAAGTTATTGTTTGAAGGAGCGTCATGTAGGATATATGATAAAACCCGTAGCAGACAATTGATTTCTGAAATCCACATGACTAGGAATAGAATGTTTCCCCTAACCCTTTGAATTGCAAATATGATCCAATCATATGCACAAAGTGCATCCACCCCCAATGAAACTATGGTTTGGCATGCAATATTTGGACATCTACCCTTTCAGAGTCTAAGCCTTCTACAAAAGCACTCCATGGTCAAAGGTCTACCTATCTTCAAAGAGAAAAATTCCCCATGTGAGTCTTGCATTCTTGGAAAACATAAGAGAACTAGTTTTCCACAGTCCTCCACTCAAGCCAAACATCACTTAGAATTGGTTCACACTGGCCTCTGTGGACCAATGTAAACAAAGTCAATAGGTGGTAGAATTTATTTTTTAACATTTATTGATGACTTTAGCAGGAAAATATGGATCTATTTTCTCAGACACAAGTCTGAAACTTTTGCAAAGTTCAAAGAATTCAAGGCTGAAGTTGAAAAACATAGTGGGGAATATGTGAAGACTCTCAGTTCAGATGGAGGAGGAGAATATAGCTCCAAATAATTTGCAAATTTCTGCTAATCACAAGGCATCATCATCCAATCTACATCCAGGTATACTCCACAAAAAAATGGAGTGGATGAAAGGAAAAATCAAACAATAATGAACATGGTAAGAAGCCTTCTCAGAGAAAAATGTCTATCAAATCTATTTTGGGGTGAAGCAATAGCATGCTCAGTTTATCTCCTGAATAGATCTCCAAACACCAGTCTCAAGATGAAGGTCCCTCAAGAAGCATGGAGTGGGACAAATCTAAATGTTTCTCATCCTAGGACATTTGGATACATAACATTCTCTCACATACCTTCTGAATTGAGGAAGAAACTTGATGATAGAAGTGAGAAATGCATTTTTGTTGGCTACAGTGAGACATACAAAGCCTATAGACTCTACAATCCAATTTCAAAGAAACTAATTCTCAGCAGAGATGTCAAATTTCTTGAAAATAAATTCTGGAATGAGTCTGAAAATCGTCCTATGGACAGTCAAAATCCATTTCTTCCACTTCCTGAAAACACAAAAAATTCAGGACAACAAACACATCAACCAACCCTTGCAAGACTGTAGGTACAAGGACAGCTTGAAATTGCTCAGGACAAATCTACTTCAAGCATAACTTCATCCTTTGAACTTCAAAATCAGAGAACTCGAAGCTTGAGTGAAATCCATTAGCAGTTGGATGATATTGATCAACACAATCTTTTGCATTAATGTCATGTCAACCTACATCTTTTAAAGAGGCATCCAAAGAGGCACATTGGGTTCAAGCCATGAACCAAGAGATTGAATCCATTGAGAAGAACAAGACATTTTTTGATATTCCCAGACATAAGAAAAGTATTGGTGTCAAGTGGGTTTACAAAACTAAACTCAATGAAAAGGGGTAGATTGAAAAACAAAAGGAAAGACTTGTTGCCAAAGGATTCTCACAACAACTAGGCATTGATTATGGTGAAACTTTTTCTCCAGTAGAAAGGTTGGAAACTGTAAGGACTCTCTTAGCCATAACAGCTCAACACAAATGGAAAGTATACCAGATGGATGTCAAGTCAGCTTTCCTGAATGGTGTCTTAGAAGAAGAGGTCTATGTGGATCAACCACCTGGATTTGAAGTCAAAGAGCAGCGAACCAAAGTGTATCGATTGAAGAAAGCCTTGTATGGTTTAAAAAAAGCTCCAAGAGCTTGGTACAACAGAATTGACACTTACCTTATCAAGAGTGGTTTCAATAGAATCCAAAATGAGCCAACTCTATACACCAAAACATATCAGCAAGGTAAATTTTTGATTGTATGTTTATATGTTGATGACATGATATATACTGGAAATCTTGAGTTAACCAGTTTTAAACATGCCATGCACTCTGAGTTTGAGATGACAGATCTTGGCATAATGAAATATTTTTTGGGGATTGAGGTTCACCAATCAACCAAAGGAATTTTTGTCTGTCAGCAAAAGTATGCAACAAACATCATCAAAAGATTCTGCATGGAAGACTGCAATCTAGTAAAAACTCCTATACCCCTAGGCACAAAATTGAGCAAGCAAGATGAAGTCCCTATAGTGGATTCTACCCTGTACAAAATTTTAGTAGGAAGTTTGTTGTATCTTACAACAACTAGGCCTGATATTATGTATGCAACCAACTTTGTTTCTAGGTTCATGGAATCCCCCAAAGATTCTCACTGGAAGATGGCGAAAATGGTTCTAAGATATGTTGCAGGAACTCTCAATTTTGGCTTATGGTACACTCAGTCTGAATATAATCATCTCTCTAGTTACACAGATAGTGATTTTGCAAGCAACCTAGATGATCGAAAAAGCACCTCAGGACATGCTTTTCACCTGGGCACGAACCTGATTTCTTAGGCATCAAAGAAGCAACCCATTGTCTCAATATATTCTACAGAGGCAGAGTATGTCGCTGCTACCTCAACTTCTTGTCAAGTTGTGCGACTAAGAAGACTATTGAATGATATGTCACATATAGAAAATGAGCCAACTCATATCTTCTATGACAACACTTCAGCAATTGTTTTATCCAAAAACCATGTGTTTCACAAGAAAAGCAAGCACATTGACACTCGTTTTCACTTCATATGTGAGCTAGTCAATAATGGTGACATTGCACTTCAATTTTGTGGCTCACAAGATCAACTCGCAGACATTTTTACAAAGCCAGTAGGAAAATCCGTTTTTGATTTTCAGAGACAACACTTGGGCATTATCAGTGCTGATGTTTGTAACTGTTGAGTTTAAGAGGGAGTGTTAGTTATAACTGTAACCTCAAAAGTATGTGACTGTACATTGCCAGTTGTACGAGTCCGTTAGGATTTCTTGTTTTGTTTCTTGATCTTCTTGATTTGCTCGAGCTTATTTAGCTCAGCTCTTTTCCCTTAATGATATGTACTCGAAGCTATGCGCTCTCCACTTTCTTGTTCCCAATTCTATCTTCTCTGTACTGTCTTCTTTGTTTTTCATTTTGTCAATATTTACCTGCAAAGAGAGCAAGAGCTACCATAGATGGAGGGATCTAAGGCGGTGCACACAAATAGCGAGAGATACCATAGATGTAGGGAGCTAAGAAAGTACTAAGAAGTTGTAGGACCATATCCAAGTGCATCTCCCCATATTTTATCCTAATTATCATAAAATTTCATTATGGTTTAATTCATTAAACATGGCCACCATCTCTCATTCGAGCAACCTCCTTTTCCCTTGAATTACATCTCGTCAATGTTCTTTCATTTCTTCATAGACTGGAATCCAAGTACATATCTTCAGTTTTCTTTCATTTCTTCATAGACTAGAACGGAATTGAATTGGATTTGTGTTGGGTTCGTGTTGATGTTCACAGTTTGAAACTATTCAAATCCAGGCGATGAAGGATCGAACGGTGGCTTCATACAACTGCCAAGTGGATTGTCATTCCCAAAAACCTTGCATATGTAGTAGTTGAGTTTTCCGAGAGTTTCTTTTTTATTATTTTTGTGTAGGAAGGGGAGGAGGAGTGTTTGATATGGGAACCGGATTGGGCTACCTCGCCATTGTTTTTTCCCACTGTGGGAGGGAGGGTCTGTTTCTCACGTTCTTCAATCACTGGATCAGATATTTCTGATGGGTTGATGAGGATTTCGAAGGGGTTTTTAGGAGCCTATGGGATTGGGGGGGCTGAGATTCCTTCCCCAGGAGCTTTCCCTGAAGTGGGGGCGCTAGGCCCATTTGATGCCCCTTTCCCTTTGAATCTGTTGTTATTCTTTGGCAGGGCTTCTTTCTGGACTTGTGTCCATTGTCTGCATTTCGATATCTCCCCCTCTTCTTCTACCTTCTTTTTGCAATTCCTAGCGAAGTGTCCATAGCCATGGAAATACCTTCATTTGAATGGAAGTTGTTCATAATCCAGTTCTTGGACGTGAGACCAGTTTGCGACCTTTAGTTGAATGAATTTCGGGAGCCCCACCTCCAGATCTAATTCGACGCATATCCTGGCGCAAGAATACCGATGTCTGCTTTGTCGATGTATTTTCCGAGTGTGTTCCCAATGGATTCCAGAGACTTCGGATTCCAACAATGCAAGGGGAGGTGGGGGAGGCACACCCAGACCGGACTGACTGAGGGCACATATTGTGTCATATCAAAGTTTGGAGACCATTTGTTCAGGTACATACCTTGAGGGCCCATAAAGTATGGTCCATTCCTAAATATGAGGTTTTTTTCCTCTGTGTTGTCAAAGACAAATGCGTAGAATCCCCTGCCAATGAGATGGCTTTTGATGCCTTCTTTTACTAGGGGGCTCTAGTTCCTTTGAACCCATGCATCTACAACTTTGGGAGAAGTCCATAGGCCTGTGAACTAGCCGATGATTTCCCTTTCAAAAAGGTTCAAAGAAGATCTGCATGTTTCTTCTGCTGGGAGGGCGACTAAGGGAATACTATCCAGTTTTTTGATGAATTTTTGCTGCATCTCTGAGGCAGTTCGTTTGTTGTTGGCTGCGACTAGTTTTCTGAAAGCATCTATCTCAGGAGGGAGAGGTGGGGGGAATAAGGGATGGGGCGCACCAGGTGTGCGCGCGGGAAACCTCATGGAGCGTGGTTTCAAAGAGGTCTTCAAAACTGTTTTTTTTATTCTCTTGTAGTTTTGACTATTAAAAAATAAATCAATAATTTTATAAAAATATATATATAAATATTTGATGTTTTATTATATCGTTATAATATATAAATATTTATAAAAAAACTTATAAATATTTGATGTTTTATTATAATGTCAAGGTAATTACAAGTAAGACACATGATAAACAAGGAAATTTGCAAAACCCAAAAAACAGTGACATCGCTTACTTAAGAAAAAACAAATTAAACAAGGGAAATAGATGCAAAGTAGTTATTCCCTGCCTCATTTGTATTTGACATGGAGTGCATTTTCTAATAGCCCATTAAATTCTTTTGAAACTACCATCAGGTGATGGAGATGGGTGACTTCTCTAGACATACTAGACACTCACACAATTAATATTCTACATTTCTGTGCAAATGTTTACAACTGTGGATGGAACTATGTGCATGGGAATTGACCTATGCAATTATTTTAAATAAGTTTATTTATACATGTGAATTTGTGAGCTTATTCTTGTTATCACAAGTTTGTTGTGGTAAATACACAGGGAGTTCACCCTACGATTTGGTTTGGAATTAACCACTCTAAGTTTGCCCTATGATTTTCTTGGAATTAACCATAAAATCAAGGATTCAAACAGAGAATCAAACTATTTTTTACATCAATGATCAACTTTTATGACATTTCACATGCTCAAAAAGAGATTGGTCTATACAATAAGCTTCCCAAGAAAATATAATTTCAAACAACATCACTTGAACTATAAACTCAAAAATTACGAACAATCATTTTTTTAACTGTAAACTCATAAAGGATTAGCTATTTAACTTGGCATTTTATCCAATGTACACAGAAAACATAAACTTTTAATTGCACATACATATTATCTATTATTTATAATTTTAAAATATCATTACATTTTAACATTATTTTTTAATCTTTGACTTGTTAGAACATGAATGAAATAAATTCCAAAATTTATGATAAAATGAGGTAACCATATTTTGTACACATGAGTTGATCATCATTAAAATTTTGTAAATAAATAAGGTTGTTGTAAATTTGTTGTTAAACTTAACCCTACCACATCCTCTGAAAGAAACTAGGTCATATATTCAATACTTTTAATAATAATATAATCATGTGTGAAGTGAATTTAAATGATATGTGGGAAAAACACCCTTGGAGTATATTTAATTGTGGAGCTATGTTATATATCTTGATCCTGTAATCTTATTTTTGGCCACATCCATAGAACACCCCCACCATCAAAGCCCAATGTTTTTTGGGGAATAATTCAATTGAATTCAATTCTTCTGAAAATAATGTAAAAAGAATGGACGTTGTCTAAACATTCAACTTTTTGAACTTTTTCAACGGAATCTGAAAAAACAGATCTTGATGAAATTTCCATTTTCTATTGTTTAAATTTCATTTTTTAATGCATAAATCGATTCATCACCTTGAAAACCCTCAAGACACTCGAATTATATAGACTCAATCACTCAAATATGGAGTTCCAATGATTTATAGGAGGATTTCAGTAAAAAATGATCGGAAAATATGCCTGTAAAAACTCCAAAAGGTCAAACGCTTAGACTACACAAAAAGAATGTGTTAGGGATGCACTACATAAGACTGCATCCACCACAATTTTCAATGTCACATGTGTAGCATGCACACTGCCACCTCCACTTATGTTGTTGCTTCTGCTTCAGTGACATGCAACCCAAGATATGGTCTTCCCAAAGGTTTCAAATTCCAGGTTTCTAAACAGTTTCAATTTTCAAGTAGCAATGGAAGACCAACTACAATACAGAGACCACAACACCACCGAAATTGAATTACAGTTAATTGGCACAGATGGATCCTAAAGAAATCTTCTTTCTCTTCAATCCGATGTTCGCATAAAATATGAATTTTATGATACCTTTATGTTTTAGTGTTGGTCATTGAAGAAGAAGCGACCTTTTGAAATCAATATAACAAGCCCTTAGAGTGGTAAGATTTGTATTAAATGTATTAGGTTTGCATTAAATATTGTTTTCAACTACTACTAAGGGAATTCAATGTTTATTATCTCTGATCCATTGCAAACTTCTTGTAGAGATAAAAAATGTAGGTCGAGGAGGTTCTATCATGGATCTTCAGAAGATACTGATTATGTTAGCTTTGGACATCATGTGTATTGTCATTTTCAGAGTGGATTTGGGTTTTCTCACTCCGATTGGACAAGATGTTGAGATAGAAAAATCTTTTGAAGAGGAAATGGATGCAACCATCAAGAGGTTCATCATTACTTTCAACATATGGAAAACAATGATGTTTTTGAACATTGGCA
>ML779364.1:188114-200718 GCA_009831015.1 Picea engelmannii
AACATTTTCTCTGAATTACGGAGGATCTTTTTCATCAGAGGAGGATTGAATCCCATTGGGTTTATAGTGGATGAGGTGAAAGAGATGCAGTACTTGCATGTTGTGTTGTCTGAAACATTAAGGATATATCCCTCACTCCCTATAAACTATAAGGAAGTGTTACAAGATGAGGTATTTCCTAATGAGGCACAATTGAAAAAGGGAACATACCTTATCTTCCCAATATACTCCACTGGAAGAATAAAGAATATATGGTGAGAACACCTGGTTTTCAACCCTCGGTCACATGAGAAGTTGAACTTCAATTTCTTTTTTACTCCCGAGTAAACTCAGATAGCTCGATTCCACCATTAAAGGGGATACAGTTGCTAAAGAATAGAGCTCAGAGCTCTGAATCCGTAGATCTCGTGCTCGTATAGTTGGATCCATCCAGATCGAAGTTAAATAAGTAGTCTACCCCGTGTTTTTTGGCCCGAAGTCACACATAAGATTTCACAAACTTGTTTTTACGCGCAGGAAATAGGTAAGCATGAAAATTTCATTTTGTCACTGTTCAAATTTTTTCAAGATGGCCACCTCTAACAATTTAGGACCAATGGAAGGACCGATTATTCTTGGAAAGAACTATGAATTTTGGTCTATTAGAATGAGATCCTTCTTACAAGCACAAAAGTGATGGGATCCAATGAATCTTGGCTACGTGGAACCAGATCCAACAGACCTTGCTGCCATGAGAAATCAACAGAGAACTGCTCAGGAAACACATAGGAACAGAGAGAATAAGGCACAATTCTGGATTCAAAACTCAATGGATGACTCAATTTTCTCAAGCTGTAGACCTTGAGGATGCATTTTGTGACTTTAAAAATGACAGAGTCTGTAAATGTTGATCAATTTATGACCAGAGTCATGGGAATTGTAAACCAGATCAGATTGACTGGTGAAGACATACATTATCAAAGAATCATTGAGAAAGTCCTCAGAAGTCTTCCAAATAAATTTGAAATGGTTGTTATAACCATCCTTGAATCCAAGGATCTGTCAAATTATTCAACAGATGAATTAATGGGCTCTCTATTGACACATGAGACCAGACTACATCTCGAAGATGAGTCAATAGCCAATGCCTTCAAGTCTCAATTCTCCTTCAACAGAGGGAGAGGCCGAGGCAGAGGCAGGGGTCACCGAGGAAGAGGGATATTTCCAAGTAACAATCACTCAAGTGAAGGTCACAGACAACAGAACCAGAATCAAAATTTCCAGCCTCAAAGAGGCAGAGGGAGAAGATCAAGTGACAAATAAAGCATAAAATGCTATTACTGCAAAAATTATGGGCACTATGGATCTGAATGCCAAAAGAAGCAAGCAAATCAACTCTCAGGAAGAGCACATGTATCAAATCATGAAGGAGAAACCTCATATGGTATGTTTCTATCATGCCACAAGACTGAAGAACAACACAAATATCTTTGGTTGTTGGAGAATGGTTGCATCAATCACATGACATGTAATAAAGATTTACTTTCATGCATTGATTCTTCTATTTCATTTGATATTACACTTGGAATTGATTCCTTAGTCAAAGTTCAAAGAAATGGAACTGTACCTATTCTCACTAAACAAAATGTAAAGAAAGACATAAACAATGTCTATCATGTTCCAGATCTGAAACATAATCTGTTAAGTGTGGGATAACTTATGGAACATGGATATAAGTTATTGTTTGAAGGAGAGTCATGTAGGGTATATGATAAAACCCCCAACAGACAATTGATTTCTGAAATCCACATGACTGGGAATCGAATGTTTCCCCTGACCCTTAGAATTGGAAATATGATCCAATCATATGCACAAAGTGCATCCACCCCCAATGAAACTATGGTTTGGCATGCAATATTTGGACATCTACCCTTTCAGAGTCTAAGCCTTCTACAAAAGCACTCCATGGTCAAAGGTCTACCTATCTTCAAAGAGAAAAATTCCCCATGTGAGTCTTGCATTCTTGGAAAACATAAGAGAACTAGTTTTCCATAGTCCTCCACTCAAGCCAAACATCACTTAGAGTTGGTTCACACTGGCCTCTGTGGACCAATGCAAACAAAGTCAATAGGTGGTAGAATTTATTTTTTAACATTTATTGATGACTTTAGCAGGAAAATATGGATCTATTTTCTCAGACACAAGTCTAAAACTTTTGCAAAGTTCAAAGAATTCAAGGCTGAAGTTGAAAAACATAGCGGGGAATATGTGAAGACTCTCAGGTTAGATGGAGGAGGAGAATATAGCTCCAAATAATTTGCAAATTTATGCTAATCACAAGGCATCATCATGCAATCTACATCCAGGTATACTCCACAAAAAAATGGAGTGGATGAAAGGAAAAATCAGACAATAATGAACATGGTAAGAAGCCTTCTCAGAGAAAAATGTCTATCAAATCTATTTTGGGGTGAAGCAATAGCATGCTCAGTTTATCTCCTGAATAGATCTCCAAACACCGGTCTCAAGATGAAGGTCCCTCAAGAAGCATGGAGTGGGACAAAGCTAAATGTTTCTCATCTTAGGACATTTGGATACATAACATTCGCTCACATACCTTCTGAATTGAGGAAGAAACTTGATGATAGAAGTGAGAAATGCATTTTTGTTGGCTACAGTGAGACATCCAAAGCCTATAGACTCTACAATCCAATTTCAAAGAAACTAATTCTCAGCAGAGATGTCAAATTTCTTGAAAATAAATTCTGGAATGAGTCTGAAAATTGTCCTATGGACAGTCAAAATCCATTTCTTCCACTTCCTGAAAACACAAAAAATTTAGGACAACAAACACATCAGCCAATCCTTGCAAGACTGTAGGTACAAGGACAACTTGAAATTCCTCAGGACAAATCTACTTCAAGCATAACTTCATCCTTTGAACTTCAAAATCAGAGAACTCGAAGCTTGAGTGAAATCCATCAGCAGTTGGATGATATTGATCAACACAATCTTTTGCATTAATGTCATGTCAACCTACATCTTTTAAAGAGGCATCCAAAGAGCCACATTGGGTTCAAGCCTTGAACCAAGAGATTGAATCCATTGAGAAGAACAAGACATGTGATCTTGTTGATCTTCCCAGACATAAGAAAAGTATTGGTGTCAAGTGGGTTTACAAAACTAAACTCAATGAAAAGGGGTAGATTGAAAAACAAAAGGAAAGACTTGTTGCCAAAGGATTCTCACAACAACTAGGCATTGATTATGGTGAAACTTTTTCTCCAGTAGAAAGGTTGGAAACTGTAAGGACTCTCTTAGCCATAGCAGCTCAACACAAATGGAAAGTATACCAGATGGATGTCAAGTCAGTTTTCCTGAATGGTGTCTTAGAAGAAGAGGTCTATGTGGATCAACCACCTGGATTTGAAGTCAAAGAGTAGCGAACCAAAGTGTATCGGTTGAAGAAAGCCTTGTATGGTTTAAAGAAAGCTCCAAGAGCTTGGTACAACAGAATTGACACTTACCTTATCAAGAGTGGTTTCAATAGAAGCCAAAATGAGCCAACTCTATACACCAAAACATATCAGCAAGGTAAAATTCTGATTGTATGTTTATATGTTGATGACAAGATATATACTGGAAATCTTGAGTTAACCAGTTTTAAACATGCCATGCACTCTGAGTTTGAGATGACAGATCTTGGCATAATGAAATATTTTTTGGGGATTGAGGTTCACCAATCAACCAAAGGAATTTTTGTTTGTCAGCAAAAGTATGCAACAAACATCATCAAAAGATTTTGCATGGAAGACTGCAATCTAATAAAAACTCCTATACCCCTAGGCACAAAATTGAGCAAGCAAGATGAAGTCCCTACAGTGGATTCTACCCTGTACAAAATTTTAGTAGGAAGTTTGTTGTATCTTACAACAACTAGGCCTGATATTATGTATGCAACCAACTTTGTTTCCAGGTTCATGGAATCCCCCAAAGATTCTCACTGGAAGATGGCGAAAATGGTTCTAAGATATGTTGCAGGAACTCTCAATTTTGTCTTATGGTACACTCAGTCTGAATATAATCATCTCTCTGGTTACACAAATAGTGATTTTGCAAGCAGCCTAGATGACAGAAAAAGCACCTCAGGACATGCTTTTCACCTGGGCACGAACCTGATTTCTTAGGCATCAAAGAAGCAACCCATTGTCTCAATATCTTCTACAGAGGCAGAGTATGTCGCTGCTACCTCAACTTCTTGTCAAGTTGTGCGACTGAGAAGACTATTGAATGATATGTCACATACAGAAAATGAGCCAACTCATATCTTCTATGACAACACTTCAGCAATTGTTTTATCCAAAAACCATGTGTTTCACAAGAAAAACAAGCACATTGACACTCGTTTTCACTTCATATGTGAGCTAGTCAATAATGGTGACATTGCACTTCAATTTTGTGGCTCACGAGATCAACTCGCGAATATTTTTACAAAGCCAGTAGGAAAATCCGTTTTTGATTTTCAGAGACAACACTTGGGCATTATCAGTGCTGATGTTTGTAACTGTTGAGTTTAAGAGGGAGTGTTAGTTATAACTGTAACCTCAAAAGTATGTGATTGTACACTGCCAGTTGTACGAGTCCGTTAGGATTTCTTGTTTTGTTTCTTGATCTTCTTGATTTGCTCGAGCTTATTTAGCTCAGCTCTTTTCCCTTAATGATATGTACTCGACGCTATGCGCTCTCCACTTTCTTGTTTCCAATTCTGTCTTCTCTGTACTGTCTTCTTTGTTTTTCATTTTGTCAATATTTACCTGCAAAGAGAGAAAGAGCTACCAGAGATGGAGAGATCTAAGACGGTGCACACAAATAGCGAGAGATACCATAGATGTAGGGAGCTAAGAAAGTACTAAGAAGTTGTAGGCCCATATCCAAGTGCATCTCCCCATATTTTATCCTAATTATCATCAAATTTCATTATGGTTTAATTCATTAAACATGGCCACCATCTCTCATTCGAGCAACCTCCTTTTCCCTTAAAGTACATCTCGTCAATGTTCTTTCATTTCTTCATAGACTGGAATTCAAGTACATCTCTTCAATGTTCTTTCATTTCTTCATAGACTAGAATGGAATTGAATTGGATTTGTGTTGGGTTCGTGTTGATGTTCATAGTTTAAAACTATTCAAATCGAGGCGATGAAGGATCGAATGGTGGCTTCATACAACTGCCAAGTGGATTGTCATTCCCAAAAACCTTGCATATGTAGTAGTTGAGCAAAAGTAACAAACATATTTACTTGAGGCCGCATCAGGCATCGAATGTAATGTCTAAATCGACTGCAATACTTCTGACATGGACTACAATGTCTAAGAGATGTGGTAATGTGGTTTTGTACTTAGATCAAAAAACAATGACAAACCCATAATTTACCTAATGGAATAATTTAGTTTTTTTCATTTTTATTTTACTTTTTGATGTAGATGACTATTAAAACACTCCCTTATGTGAAATTATCGAAATGTTAACTTGCATTTCATTGTATGCAGCAACAT
The DNA here is from genome assembly GCA_009831015.1 of Picea engelmannii. Classification (NCBI taxonomy): domain Eukaryota; kingdom Viridiplantae; phylum Streptophyta; class Pinopsida; order Pinales; family Pinaceae; genus Picea; species Picea engelmannii. The sequence continues at coordinate 193,650 of ML779364.1, forward strand.
TACATCGTATTAGCCTCAACTTGGTTTCCATGCATCATGTCTTTACTTCGAATGGTTAGAATCCAAGCATGGCAAGGGGGATTTTTCAACTGGTCTCACCTAAGAGAAGCAAGGTTATGGTGTATTCTAAGGTTCTAAGTAATCAACGTGCGTGCTTTGAATGTTGAAAAACATAACAAGATTCAACCAATGGGAAGGCAATTGAACGGGCACCATGTTATTTCGTTCCTCGCCATGAAAAATCATTAATTCTGATCTCTGAATTTTTCTATAAAAAATTTCGCAAGAATGATATCTCTAGCATCCTCGTATTTTTAAATCTCATTGCATTTTTATTTAAAGTATAGATTGAGCTCACAAGTTATAAACAATCGTATTTTAAATGAATCATCAAAAAAGTGAAATAAATATCTAAAGTGTTTTCCCTATATAAACTTTAAATGTTATACACCACTCCGAGTTCCCATATTATTAAGTTCCCATATTATTAATTATGTTAACTTTTTCTATTTATATATACATATACAAACTATAAAGGTTATAGAATACTCGAGAATATATATATATATATATATATATATATATATATATATATATATATATATATATATATATATATATATATATTCAAACTATTAATGTTATATAATACCCCCAAGTGTCTTTCTATGGTTAATTATGTTAATTTTTTTTTATTTTTTATTTTTAATAGTTATAGGATTTGTGAAACTTTCTTTATTTTGCTTGTGATTTATTTTAAATGGGTTTTTTCATTTAAGTTCGGGTTTATCGAGGAGAAGAGATTTATTTGTTGCAAATTTAATTGTAGAATATTAAACTTTAAAATTGCTAAGTTTTTAATAAATATATATAAGTCAAAAGCATTATATTTTTAGTTAATATATTTTGGATGATTTGTTATAGCATAGTGATATATTGAATATTTAGAATTCTATTTACATAAGAACTTAAAATCTTGATTGATTTTTTTTTCATCAAAATCTATTTATATACAGATATGATTTTTTTCTTATTTTTTTAATTAAAGAGAAAAACATACAAATAGACATCCAAAAAAAATAAAAATTATGCATGCACATAATGCATTCTTTCTATCTCATTGAAATGACTTAGACAATTGGAAACTCTTTTTCTAAGTTTGAGTGCCAATACTCTTGATCCTAACAATAATTCAGTACTTTGGTTACACAATTAGTTGCATCTACTTCTGTGACTACTTATTAGTCCATGCCGTAGGCATAGAGGAACTATAGCGATCAATAATTCGTTGACTTCGTATTAGTTTGTCCTTTAACCACAAATATTTCCATAATATCTATTGTTGGAACCAGAGAACTAAAAGCATTGATTTTTATATAATAAAAAGTACCATATATGTCATGATCTGATTGGATAACAGATTGGAGGTCTTATTGTCGGCTTCGCTATTCCCAATGTTATATATGTTGGCATATCCAAAAGTATTTGATCGTATATGGTCTTTTTGAATCATATATTTTCTTATGCATTGCTTGAAGTTGGATTAATGCTAGCATTAGTTCAAATGTTTGTCTTATCATTTTCTGGTAGCATTGTCTTAGATCATATACAGTTCTTTTTTAATTTGTACTAATCATATTGAAATGATTAGATATCCAAGATTTATAGTGATCGATAATTCCAAAGTTTATAACCTTGTATTGTGATTTATTAGTCCTTTTTTTTATTTGTGCTACTATTATTAGTCCCTGTTGAATGTATTTGTATTGAAATGTATTGACACTTTTTTTGAGGTGCTTGAATAGGCCCGACAACTTAAATGTTTACATGACGCGAGGTCCTCCAACAGGCCTGACAACTTAAATGTTTTCATACCGCGAGGCCCTTAGACAACCTGACAACCTTAAATGTTTATCTAAATACGCTTCTCGGAGTACATTTTTCCTCGAAAATTTCCATACAACATTGCAGTGATTTTGGACAATATTGTTGTCCACCGCCAGTTGAATAAGCATTGTATGTTTCATCCTTCTTCTTTACTGGTTCAACGAGTGCTTCTTCTTCGCTGGTTTGATAATTGCTGCGTGTTGTTGTTGTTTGGTTCACAATTCGACCTGCGCTTTGGCCTTTCATTGTTTTGGAGTAAGTTTCCATGCCATAGTTTCATTTTCTATCCCTTCTTTGTTGTTCAGTGTTTGCAGTTTGCAAGTAAGAATGTTTGTTTATTTCTACTGGCATGCATGTCATATGTTTCTGGTTCCTTCTGTGCTTCGACTGCAATTTCGTAATCGTTGGAGATACATATGTTGTTTATTGGTTCGGTGGTTGTTGCTTGTTCGTTGGTTCATTGGTTGCTGGTTGTGTTTGTTTGGCTCAACTTTATGATTTGGGGCCCTGGGGTTGAAGTTGGGCATGTTCGTGCTTTCTCGATGGTTTGGTGCTTGTCGTTTTCTTTTGTTTGCTTCGACTTTGTAGGGTTGGGGTCTTGTGCTGACAATTGGAGCTGTTTTTATTTTGTGTATTATTATTATTTTTTGGACGCTTTACGGTGTTCAGCCCCTGCAACCATGAGTGGACATGCAGTTGTTCTATTTACCCTGTCTGGCGAGGTCAATATCTGTTCTTCTATGAGATTTTGTTGGTGCTTCAGTGTTGACATGATAGAAAATAGTTGCATGAAAAATAGTTCGAGAAGTACATGTGAATTTGCAATATCCGTTGTTTTTTTGTTAAAATAAAACATATGCAAACTACACTTATAAACCATGTATGATGAAATGTGCCCATATGAAAATACATGTTATTTATCCTCTACACAGACTGATGTGCCCATAATACAAATTTTCTTATACTTGAGATATGATATGTACATCAGAGATACTGCAAAATTATATTTCCATGTCTGGAATCATATCTGGGTAGTTTGCCATGGAAAACCAAAATCTTGTATCGTGGGCACAACAGTCTGTGTAGAGGATAAATAACATCTATTTCCATGGGTGGAAGCAATATATGGATACTTTTCCATGAAAAAACAAAAATCGTTTAGCTACGACCATGCAATTTCGTAATATTTTTTGGGCAGGGAAAAAAATTACATATTTATAGTGATGGATGGAGAAGCGCAAAGGTTCATGTTTCTGCCTATCTTTTATTCTATTTGTTGAGTCTCATTTACTGTATGTACATATTACTTGTTTTCCGATGCATACCAACTTCCATTCATGTTCATTGTATTTTGTGCGTTCCCACATTCAAACGAACAGAATAGTTGGAGAAAACGACGAAGTCTTGACTGCATCGGTTGAAGAGGAGATAGAAAGGTACATTCTTGTACTATTATTTCATATTGCATTGTTTTGTATTTCATTTATTGTCTGTATATGTGTTCACCTAGTTTATTGTGTGTAGATGTTGTGTACCTTCCTACATAATAACTTATCTTCATTACATGTCTTCCTGTATACTAACCTCCTTCATGTCCATTGTATTTTTCCTGCATTGCTACATTTAAACAACCAGAATGGCTGGAGAGGACGATGGAATATTTGGCGGGAATGTAGACGAGGAGTTACAGAGGCGGATACATGTACTCTTATTTCATATTCCAATGTTCAGTGTTTCATTTGTTGTCTGTATATTTGTTGTGCTTGTTCTGCTGCTTTGCACCTTTTTTTTTTCCCCTAGTTCTTTTCTTCCTTTAAATATAATTATTTTGGGTTTACCTGTATGTATATACTATATATCTTTCTATGTATTCTCATGTGAATCGTATTTTTTGTTGTTGTTACATTGGAATAAATAGAACTATTTTTCTTTTTTTTATATGTTTGTCTTCATACTAACTTGCCTTCATGTCCATTGTATATTCGACGTTGCTACCTTGGAATAAGCAAGTTGGTTGGACAGGAAGATGAATTGTTCCATGCAACAATAGAGGGTTCTGTGGTACAGTCTTCGAAAAGGTATACCAACTATGCTGGTAAATTAAATATACAAACCAGGTGGGGGCATATAATATTAGACTAGAAAACGATGACTTGGCAGCAATGGGCCTTTCTGCCCTCCCCATTTCTACTTTTTCCATTTTATATTATCCCTTTTGTTTTCTAATTTCTCTTCTTAGTGGTCTTTCTGAAAATGCCTTGGTGCGCCAGTTGGCGGGCTAACGGTTTAACATTTATGGTCAAGCTTCTACCTTATTCCATACTTACCCACTTTGTCGATTGCGGGTGCCGGGCTGGTGGGTTCAAGATTGCTCCCCTGGCTTTCGGGGGTCCGCGATATACAAATTGGCCATCATGCCTCACTATCACGCCATGTTTACTGTTACACATTATTCCAGTCAAAAAATCAGAGGTATACAATTTGACGCTCGGGTCCTCATGTTTCCTGAGTATATTCCTTGACACCCTATTTCGTATTCCATCTCCTTCCACCTTGCATGTGGCATTAAGAACTATTATGGACAGTATACAATGCATATGCTTGTTTAGTCCTTCTGATGTTCATCTACACATGTTTGCATCAGAAAAAGTTGGACTAGTGACATGGCCATGAGAAGTCAGTCATCCCAAACATCAGTAGACCGACAAGGCCAAAGGTAAAGATGCATATATTATTTTCCTAGTATGTTTACCAAACAATTTTCCTTGGCTATTTATTCATCTATGGAATGGTGAATATGATGATGTCATATGTAATGCATGGCTTGCAGTTCACGATAAGTATCAACAAGTACAAGCGAGACGCCGAACATAGCGCAAATTCCACAGATTAAGAGGTGTGGTTACAAAACTCTGGCTCCATAGTTCATTGAAGATATGCGTCTACTTGTAGATTTATGCCAGTGAAAAAAAAATACAAAAAAAAAAATGCACACTACCATTCACTTTAGTTTTCCTATTCAAAAATTGTCACCAAATCTAGAGTTGTAACACCCAAAGTACTATCAATAGAGGGCTTGAACAGTCATCGAACTCGAAAAGTGTTCATCGGGGACATAATGGTCGTCTATGCCCCCTACTTGGACAAGGAAAACAAAACTAGATCCATTATTCATGCTGACATGACAGATAAGGAGGCCATGATGATAGTCACACTGACTATTCCTACACAACTTGTCCATAAACATGCAAAAAAGATATTGTCGGGTAATGGGATATCCATTACAAATTTTAATATATTGCCCAAAACAGTATATGACCGTGGTGATTGTGATCGGATTATTTCGCTCAACAAAACAAGTATTGTGGAAAAAATTCACGTTGTTTGTTCAGAATATCGTTTCATCCTGGACACGACTATCAGCCATCTTGCACAGAGTAGTGAGATTTACCCAATCAGAACCATTGGTGCAACTGTCACACTAGCGAGAAAACTTGGCTCACAACACATTCTCCATATAAAGGATGGAGAGTCAGATAGCGACAAGGCAATGGTACCATTTTCCATATCCAGTTTTGTCCTCTACTTTCGCATGTGCATGTATCTCGGGTAAGTTACACAAATATTGCATTGTTCCATGTTGCGACTGCAATTGTTCGATATGTGTTCAAATTTGTTTTCGTCAATGGAACAAAAATTGCATAAAGGGAAGTTTCCACTTATGCTCTTCAAAAATATAACAAAGAAAAGGGATGTTAAAGAAAGGATATTTCGCACAACCCAAGCAACATTTGTAACAGAGTTGGGAGCAAACATAGTACAGGATCTGAAGAAACTAGCTAGCTCTACAATTGTTGTGCATATACATCCACATAATCATCCTTACTTTTCTTATACAAATAGCGTTAAGTTGGGGGGTGCATTTTTGTATTATATTTTTCAATGTATTAATTCCTATGCTTGTGTTTCCACGTTGAAGGTGTTTTGGTTGCAGGGAATGTGTACTCGACCCCCTTTGAGCCTATATGTGTGAAATGCAACTCTCCTTCTTCTGCTTCCACTTTGATAAGTGATGATACGATTGATTGTCTGCAATGCGGTGAAAAATGTCCATATATATATAGACATTGCCTCAATGCTGCCATCCAAACCGTGGGCAACACAACCGTGCATTGTACAATTAGGAAGCCTCTGTTACAAGATGTGCTTCCTAGGTTGGCAGAATTGTTGTATGAATCATACCTACAGAAAAAGGCAAGTAGTGTTTACATGTTGTGCGAATTTTGGATACACAACAAATTTACCTTAAATGAGGACAATACAATATTGCATATTGGCTAAAGAAGGGAAAAAAAAAAGACTAGGAAAAAAAAAACATATCAAGCTTTGGCAGGAAACAAAAAATATCTCATGTGTCTCTGTAATATTTCTTCAACACCCAGATAAATGTTCGTCGGACTCGAGTACTTGAGATTGCATGCACATAAGATTGCTCGGTCCAAAAATGGGAAGCATGGCAACAAACCCCATATATTCCATGGCCCCGGTTATTTTCTCGTGGGAACATATACTAGATGTAAGAGAAAACCAATGTCGCAACGTCTTTTATTTGTATATCAAATTATTTCATGCAAAGGTCGATATGTGCTGCTCTATGGAACCTTGTGGGATATTTCTTGCGGCATGTTTGGAGTTTAGTAGGTTCTTGGTCGTATGCTTCATCTGTCAATTTGTATATCACAGAACTCCAAGTGTTGTTTGAAGGACACAGAACAATATAATTGTAATTTTTTAGTTAGCTAGCCTGCAAGTCTTCCTGTCAATTTGTATGGAGTTGTGACACAAATGTAATATGTGGCTTGTTTTAGCACTTTTCCTTGATCGATGAACTTGGTAAAATTAATCTCCTGGAATAATTTGAAATAAACAAATATATATTGTGCGAAGTCCACTTGTGCTATCATATCAACAAGAGGACCTTAAAATTCAAATTGGTCGTTGTTATGCTTGCGGTGATAGAATTTAAAAAAAAGATTTGTTTTGTTTCCTTCATTTTAAAAAAAATAAGAGATTTAACATCCTTTGATAATTTTATGTAATTAAATTGTACAATATCAATATTTAATATTAATAATTTAGTATTTGAAAATAATATTTTTGGATAATGTTAGATAGTTGATAA
>ML779364.1:201948-260200 GCA_009831015.1 Picea engelmannii
AGAACCCGCGATCCAAAAAGTGGCTAAGTATGGAATGTGGGATCTGTACATGCTCTATAAAATCTCATGTCCATACTTTATACAAATACATATTTAGTATGTATTACTCGTTTTTCGAAAAATTTCTAGGTGCGGAAGTTGGCGGATTCACGTCTTCAGATTTCACTTACTTTTATATCACCAGCCCGACCGACCGCTTCCCTATTTCATATTGTAATAAACGAATATATACTATGTGAAGTCCAATTGTGCTATCATATCAACACGAGAACCTTAAAATTCAAATTGTTCATTGTTATGCTTGCGGTGATAGAATTTAAAAAAGATTTGTTTTGTTTCCTTCATTTTTTTTAAATAAGAAATTTAACATCCTTTCATGATTTTATGTAATTAAATTGTACAATATCAATATTTAATATTAATAATTTAGTATTTGAAAATAATTTTTTTAGATAATGTTGGATAGTTGATAGGGATGACCATCCGTAAACAATTGCAATCTTGAGCTCACCAGTTCTGGAGTCCGTCTATCAATTTGCATATTGTGGAACTTCGAGTGTTGTTTGGAGGATGCAGAACAATAGAAGTGAAATGTTGAGCCAGCCAGCCCGCAAGTCTTCCTGTCAATTTGTATATCGTGGAACTCTAGGTGCTATTTGTAAGACACAGAACAATAGAGGCCCAATTTTGAGCCTGCCAGCCCGAGAACCCGCAATCCAAAAAGTGGCTAAGTATGGAATGAGGAATCCGTACATGCTCTATAAAATCTCATGTCTATACTTTATAAAAGTACATATTTAGTATGTATTACTCGTTTCTCGGAAAATTTCTCGGTGCGGAAGTTGGTGGATACACATGTTCAGATTTCCACTTACTTTTATATCACCAGCCCGATCGACCGCTTCCCCGTTTCATATTGTACAAAATATTTGGATCGCAAGTTTTCGAATACGCGGGTTTTTCTTTTAAATAAGATATTTAACATCCTTTAATAATTTTATGTAATTAAATTGTACAGTATCAATATTTAATATTAATAATTTTGTATTGAAAATAATGTTTTTAGATAGTGTTAGATAGTTGATAGGGATCACCATCCATAAACAATCACAACCTTGAGCCCGCTAGCCCTGGAGTCCGTCTATCAATGTGTATATCGCGGAATTCTGAGTGATGTTTGGAGGACACAAAACAATAGAAGTGCAATGTTGAGCCAGCCAACCCGCAAGTCCACCTGTCAATTTTGTATATCGCGGAACTCTGGGTGCTATTTGTAGGACACAGAACAATAGAGGCCCAATTTTGAGCCCGCCAGCCTGAGAACCCGCAATCCAAAAAGTGCCTAAGTATGGAATGTGGGATCCGTACATGGTCTATAAAATCTCATGTCCATACTTTATAAAAGTACATATTTAGTATGTATTACTTGTTTTTCGAAAAATTTCTAGGTGTGGAAGTTGGCAAATACACGTCTTCAGATTTCACTTACTTTTTTATCACCAGCACGACCGACCTCTTCCCTGTTTCATACTATACACACTTTTTTGTCTAATTAAATTGTACAATATCAATATTTAATATTAATAATTTAGTATTGAAAATAATGTTTTTAGATAATGTTAGATAGTTGATATGGATCACCATTCGTAAACAATCGCAATCTTGAGCCCGCTAGCCCTGGAGTCCGTCTGTTAATTTGTATATCGCGGAACTTCGAGTGTTGTTTGGAGGACACAAAACAATAGAAGTGCAATGTTGAGCCAACCAACCCGCAAGTGCTCTTGTCAATTTGTATATTGCGGAATTATGGGTGCTATTTGTAGGGCACAGGACAATAGAGGCCCAATTTTGATCCCTCCAGCCTGAGAACCCACGATCCAAAAAGTGGCTAAGTATGGAATGCGGGATCCGTACATGCTCTATAAAATATCTTGTCCATACTTTATAGAAGTACATATTTAGTATGTATTACTCGTTTTTCGAAAAATTTCTAGGTGCGGAAGTTGGCGCATTCACGTCTTCAGATTTCACTTACTTTTATATCACCGACCTGACCGACCGCTTCCTCGTTTCATATTGTACAAACGTTTTGGCTCGCAATTTTCCGAATAGGCGAGTTACGGAATAGGCGGGTTCAATATTGTGTTTACATTGTTCCGTCGCCTGCAAACAACACCGAGACTTCCACGATCTACAAATTAGCAAAAAAATTGAAATAAAAGAATAAATACTATGCGAAGTCTAATGGAACAATCATATGAATGAGAGGACATTAAAATTCAAATTCATCGTTGTTATACTTGCGATGAAGCTAACAGTAAAAAAACTTTACTTAAACATCAAAAAATTGATTTTCTTGTACCTTTTCGACACTTCTCTTATACAAACAGATCCTGGAAACTATAAACATCGCTCGTTGTATCTATTCCTTGATTGAAGAACCTGTTAACATGTTTAATGCACTCCATAATTACTGTTAAGACCATCAATGGTGCTTTCTTACAACAATTCCCACTTCCGAAAATTGCCATCTGCTTTCTCTTTTGCCCTCTGCTTTCCCTTTCTTTACTTACTCGTTTTTCCGAAAATGTCTAGGTGCGGGATTTGGCAGATTCACTTCTTCCGATTTCCATTGTTAATTTTATATCACCATCTAGACCGACCGCTTCCCCATTTCATATTGAACAAACTTTTTGAATCACGGTTTCCCGCATAGGTTCAACATTGCGTTTCCATTGTTCCACTGTTTGCAAATAGCACCCGGACTTCCGCGATTTACAAATTAGCAAACAAATTCCCCTTCATCCTATATGATTTCTCTTTCTGTTTACTTGGTCCTTTTTCTGAATGTCTCATGCTTTTATATACAACACCCGAAGTTTCGCAATATACAAATTGCTCTCTTGACATTACGCTTCCATTGTTCCCCTACGCACAAACAACACCCAAAATTCCGTGATATACAAATTGATGGACGATATCTATCACTGAGATGCAATATGAGCATTGGCCCCTCACGTCTCCTGGGTATATCTTCTTACCCTTTTTTTGTAACTCGTTCGACAGCTTTCCATACTTGGGCATTTCTTGGAATTTGTTTCGTGGTTTGGTGGGTGGACGAAATGTACAATGCTTGGTCGCTCTTCGCCATCACCGCTACCTTCGTTTAAGCTTTAAAGCTAATAGTTCATCCTGCAGGAACCGTTAAGATTGTCATTAATGTCCGGAAGGCCGAAGAAGATTTGTCATTACTACGAATTAAACCAAGATTTGCGGAGAAGAGTGTTATCCTTTCCAAGTATTCATTTCAAACATGATGCAATCTCTTTCATGCACCGGTCGGTTGGCGCCTTTAAGAAATCTCTAATTCTTAATTGCTCTTCGTCGTCATCGCCACCTTCACATTTTTTTCTAAATATGCAATTAGTGAGATTTAATGGTAACAACTCATTAAGCATGAACCCTGGAGATTGTCATTGATCAACGAAAGGCTCGAGGAGATCTTCCATTGATACTCATTAAACCAGGATTTGCGGAGGGTTATAGTATCCCTCCCCAATTTTCATTTCAAACATCGTCCGAAGAAAACGGAAATTCTCGTTAACTTGTGGTAGCAGTTCTGTTCGGATACAATAAACACATTCGGGCATGATGGCCAGACGTTCCAGTATTCCAGGGCATATTCTTACTACTCATCTCCCTCTGCCCAGGAGCAAAAAAGGAGATGGTCCCTTGGTACACCAAGAGATATATTTCAAGCCAAAGAACTACTCAGAGAACCTGCCCAGTTGCATTGATGGCTGGTGCAGAGGTTGATGCCATGGATTCTGAGCTGGAAGAAGATGATATGATGGGCGATGATACAACAATGGATGATGGAAATGCAGAAATTGTTCCCACTCCTACACCCAAATCGAAATCAACCATAACGGACGGAAGTTCCCGACTCACTGATGGCGGTCCTAACAACACCAAAAAAACTTGGTTGATTCTTTTCCTTTTTATACAAATTTATTTATATAAAACACATTTTTTTTTTATGATGATCATTCTTTAAAAAAAAACTTGGTTAATTCTTTTCCTTCTCATGCAAATTTATTTATATAAAACACACAAATAAGCCTCCAACAAATAAACAAAGAATGTGTCTAATTGAAATGAATTAAGATAATTGTAAACCTTTTTTTTAAGGTTTGAAGGCTAAGATTCCTCATAATGAAAGTAGGGAATTGTCAATTTACTTTTTAATATAGTATTTAGATTTAATCTTTTAATTTGAAAATGAATTAAACAATTCCAATTGTTTAGGGTCCATTGTCCAAGATTCATAATTGAAAAACTCCTCAACCACTGAGAATTGAAAAGGAACATCAGTTTTATTCCATACACATAAAAGAATAATACAGGAGAAGATTTTCTTTCTTGCTCCCTAATCCCTAATACTTAGGTGACACATGTAATAAATAAATAACAATCTTCATAGAGATAAAAAGATTCAAATACAATGAAGTATAATGTTTTTAGGACACTTATCCAATTTCAAACTTTTTCTCAACAATCCAAAATAAAATGGCAAAAATTAAAATAAATGAAAATAATTCCAGTGATCCCACATAATTCCCGTGAACAAACGCAGGACAGAGAGGGTGCAAATCGTTGGCGATCACTATTAAATACTCTGATCGATCACAGCTTTTAAGATGTATCCACTGGGTAAAAGTCTTCCATTTTAAACAGGTGTGACAAGGGATTTACAGGTGAGGAATGGTGTCCTTGAAGTCAACAAGCAACTGACAGTTACAGCTTCCGCCAACCAAGGGCGCCTAGCAGTTCTGAAAAAGAATAGGTATTGGCACATTATACGCGCAACACAGGTTTTAAAGACAATGCATAATTAGATATGAACTGTAACTGCTGGCAGCTGCGCTGGTTTGGGATTTTAGATGGACGGAAGCCTTCATAATTGATGAAAATTCTGATGAGCTGGCGTATGCTGTGCACTTTTGGGATGTTGATGGACAGTGGGCTTCATCAGTGCTGAGAATTCTGATTTGAGCTGTCGCATTAATGATATATCTGATGAATTAATTCAGTGGTCAATAAACCTATGAGATAGCCATTTGCATTTGTAGCAAATTTTATTTTTATCGGGAATAGGGTTATACAGGAAGTTGGAGCTTTTATCCATCCGAAACTTTGATTGAATTCTCGATTCTTTAGTCTCGCCCTAGGTCCATTTAGAATTGGGTTTGGATTATTTAGTCTCGATTCATTTAGAATTGGGTTTAGATAATTTAGTTTCAGTATATATATTAGTACAGTTTATGAATGTCTAAAGGTTTATTTCATTTACAAATAGCAGAAAGGCTTATTTCATTTGCAAACCCTAATTAGGGTTTATCTTAAAGTTTTGGGTTTGAAAAAAAAACAGTTTTCCAGTTAAAAGACATAAGTACCAGAACTTGTGTAAGAGGTTTTAAATGGCCTGCTTTGCAGGCTATTTAACTCTGCCTATTTGGAGAACACAAACAATGGCTAGCCTCTGAAGACCAGAGTGGGAAGACCACCAATACTAAGCCAATATCTAAAATGGATAAGCCCACCAAGCAACTGAACTTGACAATGAGGTGTTTTATATATATCAATCTTTGTTAATTATGTAAAAGTGGCAATCACTGGTAACCTAAAATATTAATCATATTAAGTAAACTTGAAAAAATAAACAAGAAAAGTAAGCATTAAAAAATGCTAGCAAGTTATGAACATGAAATAATGAATTTAGGAGGAGGATGATTAAGAATATGCCAGTATCTTCCATTACTAGTGATTAACTTATGTCTAACTTTTATCAAATTTATAACGAGAAAAAAAACTTTTGCCACCCGATTAACTTGATCCTCGTATTGTCCTTGTCTGTGTACCTCGAGAATGTCCAACAACATCGCATTAAAGCCGATCCAAGCTGTATCCGTTTTACATTTTGCATGTTTCTACTGGGCAATCCATTGAAGCTTTACTCTTGCCAGCCCGTATTTAGTTGAAACTTTACACACATACGTTTTTTTTCTTTCCAGCTTGGTCTATGCCGAACACTGAAGTACTCTATGTCATCGATCCAGAGCTGACCCGATGGCTATCTCTACTTTTATCTGGCCAGTTAAACGTTACCCGTACTCTCGATTTTGCTTGACTCCTAACTCTTCTCCACTTTGCCTCCCTGTTGCCACTGCAAGCACCAATCGAAATAAACGAGAGATAGAACAATTGGTTCCCATGGTATCCCATCTGGATGAGGGCGACTGTTCATGGCAGGTATCTGATGCTTCAGTATCTCGTTTTCCATCAAACCTGTTTGGTCAGCCTACTTTTTTATATTACACAGGGAATGATTTAATAAGTAGATAAATTTAGTTTTTTGATTGAGTTTATTTGAATGAGTTCATCTCAATGATTTTTTTATATTACACAGGGAATGATTTAATAAGTAGATAAATTTAGTTTTTTGATTGAGTTTATTTGAATGAGTTCATCTCAATGACTGCTATTGTTTTCATGGCAGTTGGGAATTGTTCATGAATTTCATATTAATCAAATATTGAGACGGGGACTGATATAATAAGTAGTTGTTTATGGCAGTTGACAATTGTTTATTAATTTCATATTAATCAAATATTAAGATGATGTAATTGTTTATGGCAGTTGCCAATTATTTAAGAATTTCATATTAATCAAATATTAAGATGGGAAGTGATTTAATAAGTAGATAAATTTAATTTTTTGATGAATTTATTTGAATGAATTCATTTATTTGAATGAGTTCATCTGAACGATTGTGATTGTTCATTGCAGGTGACGATTGTTCATGAATTTCATACTAATTTGAATGAATTTATCTAAATGACTGTCATTGTTCATGGCAGGTGGCCATTGTTCATGAATTGCATACTAATCAAATATTAAGATGGAGAGTGATTTAATAAGTAGATAAATTTAATTTTTTTAACAAGTCTATTTGAATGAATTCATTTGAATGACTGCTCTTGTTGATGGCAAGTGACCATTGTTTATGAATTTCATTTTAATTAAATATTAAGAGGGTGAGTGATTTAATTATTAAGACCAGGAGTGATTTAATTATTAATATAGTTTATTTGAATGACTGTTATTGTTCAGGGCAGGTGGTGATTATTCATGAATTTCAAAATAATCAAATATTAAGACCGGGAGTGATTTAATATGTAGATAAATTTAATTTTTTTTGACTAGTCAATTTGAATCAGTTCCTCTGAATGAATGACTGAGATTTAATTTAATTTAATTAAATATTAAGAGGGTGAGTGATTTAATTATTAAGACCAGGAGTGATTTAATTATTAAGATAGTTTATTTGAATGACTGTTGTTGTTCATGGCAGGTGGCGATTATTCATGAATTTCAAAATAATCAAATATTAAGACTGCCAGTGATTTAATATGTAGATAAATTTATTTATTTTGACTAGTCAATTTGAATCAGTTCTTCTAAATGAATGACTGGGATTGTTCATGGCCATTGTTCATGAATTTCATATTAATCAAATATTAACCAAATATGAAAAGAAAAGAAAAATATTGAAATATCATAAACTTGTCATGAACAATCAGCTACTTCAGATGGACTCATATATATCATGTAAACAATCTTGATGATCAAATATGATATAAAATTTATGAAATATTAGATGTCTATTTTGTTTAAAAGTACAATTTTAATTTTTGATTTTTTTTTACCACTATCATTAATTATTGATGAAATCTCAATTTTACATTGTTTAAATTGTGTTTTTGAATGCACAAATTTATTTGGCATTCTAAAAACATTTTGAACATACAATACTTTGAAAATAAGATATCAACCATTGAAATATGCAATTTTATCTATCATTCTGAATTTCTGACCAAATTTTGACAAAACTAACCCTAATAAAAATGACCTTAAAAATTTGGAAATATAGCAAGTTCACATTAAGTACATATTTATATACAAAGTGAGTTAATAATTGAATAAATTTATTTTTTCAAATCCATTATTACATGAAGTATAATTTCCATAAATATTTTAAATGACTTTTATAATGAATTAAAAAATTTTAAATTTTAAATTTCTTTTCATCATTAATTGTAATTTCCATAAAATTTGGAAAAAAAAATTAAAAACAAAATATTTACTTATTCATTCTAAAATTTATTTGTCAATTTACTTGTAAGTTATCAAATTGGATAAAGTACCAATCTATTTCGCTTATTAACTTCTCTCTCATCTAAATTACCATATGTTCCATTTCAACCTATAGTGCATAAGTGTTTATCTCATAAGTACGCTACTACCAACAGTTTTGTCTTGTTTAAGAAAGCAGGTCACAGATCATCTGAACATATAGTGCATAATTTTTAGTTTAGGTTAAGTTTATTATTTTTTGGGGTTTTTTGTCATGTAAATTTGGATAAAATGGCTATTTTCTATTGTTTAAATTGTATTTTTGAATGCATAAATGAATTTAGCTTGCTGAAAAATCCTTGAAACATTTAGATTATACAAACTTAACCACTCAAATTTGTAGATCCAACTATTCTTCACCAAATTTGGACAAAATCAAACAAAAAAAACCACCAAAATCTACCCAAAAAATAAAACATTTAAACTACACTAAATTATTAATACCCTACTATCAATCATATTGTGTTGTTTCTGAAAGCCCCAGATTCGAGGATGAATGACCTTAAAGGTAACGGCTATTTCAGACTTTTGGAGGTCGATGAGCACGTGTTTCTTCGGTTATGATTAAAAACTCGCAAACAATAAGGCTCTTTGCACTGTTTTTGAGGTCTCAACAATGAATATCAAATGCCCATACCCGACTCGTACCTATATAACGTAACATGCATTCATAGTGTTAAAACCTTATAAAGAAATAGTGCTCCTATCTATAAGAATGTTGAATATGTGGTATACTTTTTTGTATTATGGGTATTGTATTTTTTCCATGTTTTTCAATGGGTTGATGGTTTTTGGTCAACGGTTTTGTTTTTTTGGTTAGTACATTGTAATGTAATTCCAGTTTAGAAATTGGGGTATTAGAGGTTGGAGAAATAAGGGGCAGTGAAGCTTTCAATAGGGTAGTTTTCTAGATTTGATTTCAAAGATAAAAATATTTGTGGTGTGTCTTAACAAGATTTTGGCTTTATGGGAGCCCTTTTTTGTTAAGGGTTTTCCTTGTTTTGGGCCTAACTTGTGATAAATTTGTTCATTCCTTTGTTGCTAAGGGTTTGTTTTGTTTTGGGTCTCACTTGTGATAAACTTGTTTAGTGGGAGCTCTGTGGTAGTGGAGATCGAGAAGTTTAATGGACAAAATTTTGAGTCGTGGAAGCTCAAGATGAAGTATCTTCTAGTGGATAAGTAAGAGTGGGTGGTTGTAGACCTAGGTACCAAGCCTGATGCTATGTTGAAAGTACAATGAGAAAAGTTAGAAAAAAAGGTGAGGAGTATTATTTAGCCTTTCCTTCCGAGATTTGTAAAGTCTTTGGAGAAGATAGTACAAAGAAGATATGGAGAAAATTACGGAACTTGTATTAATCAAAGTCCCTAGTAAATAAGTTGTTTATGTGAAAGAAGTTATTTCGTCTTAAGATGGAAGATGTAAACTCTATGACAAAGCATTTGAATTATTTCAATACTTTGGTAAGTCAACTTATTTATGTTGAGAGTAAGCTAGAGGAAGAAGATAAATGTATTACCTTGTTACGTTCTCTACTAGATTCTTGGGATAACTTGGTTGTAGCAATAGGTAGTACCAATCAACACTCTGCATTAATGTTTGAGGATGTAGTTGCATCCTGGTTATCAAAAGAAATGAGAAGAAAATCAATGGCAAAGCATAGAAGAGATGCCCTAAAGGTGAGGGGTCTTTCCAAAGAAAGAAAAAATAGATTTACAAGAGGGAGATCTAAATCTAGAGGAAAAATTAAATCTCCAAGGGATCCTTTAAAGAAAGTATGACTCATAATAGGGAGGGTTCCTCTTTTCATATGACTCCTCATAGGGAGTGGTTCTTGAGTATGAAAGTTGCGATGGTGATATATTCTTAGGAGATGATTGGCCAACCAAAATCAGATTCAAGTTGTAGTTGAAAGACGGAAGAGTTAGAACTCTTCCCGAGGTTTTACACATTCCAAATATGGCTAGCAACTTGATATATGTGGCTAAGATGGTTGATGCACGTGTACATGTTTTATTTGAAAAGGACACGGTCAAAATGCTTTGAGGAGCTATGGGGTTGATGAGGGGAGTTTAGTGTGGAAGAATCGTTATTTATTGATGGGTGTAATAATACTACCGTTCTTGGAGGAAAAAATGAAGAAGTCAAAGCCCCTATTCACTTTGCGGATATTACAATGATTTGGCATCAAATATTGGGACACATTGGAGAGAAGAGTCTTCAATTATTACAAGGTAAAGGTATGGTTGAAGGTATGTCTGGGTGTGCATCGGATTTTGATTTTTGTGAACATTGCTTAAATGGTAAGGATAATATATTATATTTCCCTTATGGCTCTACGAGGGCAATAGACATCCCGAATTGATACTGTTATCCCTGATTTTTAGGGATAACCAAGAGATCATGTCTCGAGGCCCACGGGTTCTAGACATGGAGTACTGAGAGCATGATTGACCTGAGCATGGCCCTGGAGGGCCCGTGCTTTTCTTCTTTCATCAGACTTGTCTTGTCAACAATAGCAACATCCATCACCATCGTCTTGGTCTTGTATCGGAGAAGGCTCTTGCTCCATGAGGTAATTGGTCCAGGTATCATGGTATGTGTCACTTTTGATCATTCTAACCTTCGGATATATGCATCTGATTCCTTTTATCTCTGATGACTGCTTGGATCTTACATTAACCCACTTGACCATGTTTGGGGAGATTGATAGGGTGCCCTAGCAAGCCTGTACCCATAGGTTTTGGTTTGCCACCGGGGGGGTTTATGAAAAGCCATCGTCTGCTCTCATCATATCATCACTTTTTCATTTTATCTCCCGCTCATCTGTCCCATTCCCCTAGTCCGGGCATTAGGATGATCTGTTTTTGTGGTTGCACCTTATCTCGTGGGAAGAAGGGGCTAAAGGCCCAGAAGGTAAAAGCAGCTTGTAAAAGATAAAATCCATAAAAATGAAACCTAGAGATGCCTCGCCTAGGGATCCCCGAGAAGGCAATAAGAAGCCTCTCAACAAGAAACAAGAGGGACCCTAAGAAAAATAACAAAACAAGACCTAGCCAAGGGGATAGGGGGTCTCATCATGAGCCAGCCTATTATGTTCATGGGTACCTAACGGCATGACATTGCCACTATCTTCTTACCATGCCAGGGCAGTGACCTTTGGTTTCATGGCCAAGGGAAAGGGGGTCTCATCACGAGCCAGCCTTATCATCTTTGTGAAAGTGCTTGTGGGTAACATTGTCAGCTCTGGTCACCATGCCAAGGTAATGTCCTCTAGTTAGTCCTTGAAATAAAAAAAAAATAAAAAGCAAATAAATAAAAGAAAGAATAAAGGCAAGAAAGGGCTTGGAAAAAAATGCATCCATGAGGGGTACAACTCGCCTTCTACAAAGGCACCCACAGGTAATACCATGCATCCTTGTCTCTCACTCTACCCATATGTCTGGACATCCCTTATCCACATCACCTCACTTTACATGGCTTGGATGATACCCCTTGGAGACTTTCCTTTCCTTATGGATGTTAGCCCAATAGGGTGTCTTACCTTTTTCTTCGGCCTTGTATTGTAGGTCTTTGTAATATCTTTGAGCTATTGGATGATATATCATGGTTTTTATGCATATGTCTGATAATATTAATGATGAGACATGATTAACATTGCTATGGTCCATGTGACTAATGAGCCCATGGAGGGTGAAGTTTTTGATGTGCAGGACCATGCCCGATGGACAGGTGCCACGTGGACCGGTACACATGGGGAGATGATTAGTTCATACCTCCATGGGGCTGAAGAGCCCATTAGATGGTTGTTGAGACCCCATCAGGGGCAAAGACAGGATAGTGCTTGATTGAGCTTTTGCACCTGGGAAGAAGAAGGACGTTCCATTAGGGACACGTTGGCTGAGCCCAGCCTAGGGGGGTTGACCCACTTCCAGTGGAACGTTTCCCTTTGATGGCCCAAGACGTCACCTGGGAGCCATTGATGTCACCTTGAGCGTGTGACAGTTTGACAGGGCAACTGACATGTGTGGGAGGCCCAAAGAGGGCCAACGTTTTGTCATTTTGTGTTGCATTTTCCCTAAAAAGGGGCTAACGTTTCCCTCAGTAGGGCTTGACATCTTTCTTATGCTCAGTTAGGGCTTTGATTTGACAATTTAATGTAAAAACAGTATAATTTTGGTTTGTAGCCTTGTTGGCTATTTTTAATGACCTAAATTTAATTAAAGGTCATGATACAATATATATTGAGGAGTTTTTCTCTCATTTTGACAGAAGACATCACTCACTCTCATAGTGAGGTCTGATTTTTGCACCCTATTAGGGTTAATTGGCTATTTTGAGGAAGGCACACTTGTTTGGAGAAGAGATTTTTGGCAATTTATGGTGTTTTTGTTTGGAGAAGAGATTTTTGGCAATTTATGGTGTTTTTGTTTGGAGAAGAGATTTTTGGCAATTTATGGTGTTTTTCTTGAAGGAAGGTTTACAACTAGGGTTTGCATGTTATTTTCTTGATGATTTGTAAGTATTTTTTTGCAAAACTTCTTGATTGAATGGTTGTAGTTTAATTTCTTACATTCTATTTATATATATACATTGCTAAATCAAAACCTTAGGGGAAAAACACACAAGTAGGTCGTTGTCTCATGTCCCTTGATAGAAAAACCTTTTAAGCCATTGAAGAAGAATAAGAGAGCCTATCCATTGCTACACTCCTTCTATCTTCCTCCCTTAAGCTAGCCATACTTTTAAATTTCAAGAGAAAGAGGACGTCCCAGGCCTAGGTTATCTACACCTAGGGCCGTTTTCCTTTTAGGGTTTGATGAAAGAGCCTTGCCTTTGCAACACTCTCCCTCTTCAAACTCTCTTGTCTTGATTTTACTTGTCTTTGAGATAGTCATTTGTCGGGAAGGAGGAGAGAGCACGAGGCCTTGCTTAAGCAACACCGGAGTGAGACTCTCTCCCCTAGGGTTCTGTCTTCAAGTTCTGTCTTCAAGGCCCTGCCATTGCAACACCTTGAAATGTTTCCCTCTTGTCCTTTAAATCTCATCCTCTTCATGTTGTGCGTCCTTCTCCTTTTGACTCCATAACCTTAGGCACTGATCTTTAGCCTCCGACGTTGAAGTGAAAGTGATTGAAACAACACTCAAAACTCTTAAATTTGAAACCCTAACTAACTGACTAACCCTAATTAGGTTGACATCATTCTTGTTTATTCCATCTTGACGTAGCATTTGTCTTTGCAAGCAATTAGATGATGGTTTAAGAGCATTTATTGAGTGAGGGATTGATTAAATACATTGTTGGCTACATCATCTCAATATTTATTGATAAATTGATATTGTTCCATTGCTATATTAATTGACATTGATCTCATTGATATCTAGTGTTATAATTGATAATTTATTGACATCAGATAGTTATATGAAGTACTAACCCATTGAATTATAGCTTGCATATATTGGTTTGCTATTGTCTTGTTCCGGGCAGGTGTTCTCATTTGGGGCTACACTTCATTATTGGTTGATTAGCTAGACTATCTGATCTTGCTGGTAACCTGTAAGGAGGAACTTTTACTTTGACCTTTATACTTTGGCCTCTTCAAAACCCCAGGTTACCTGGGACGTCTCCCCTAGGCTAACCTCCCTGAATAGAAAGAACCTCCCCATTGTGGTGACATTGGGTGGGGTAGGTTCCTGTTACGCCAGTTTGGCCTCTACCTTCTAGCCATTTGACCTAGCTACAAACTGTGCAATAACATTTTGGCGCCATTGCCGGGGAACACTGAGTCAATTCTCCTCAAATGACAAATCTTTTCGGTAAGCCTTGCCTCAGAGACCTTTTCTTACAAGCTTACCCGGTGACTCCACTAGGGTGTTTTTCCCCTTTTCTTTGATAGTTTCAAGCAAATTATTATCTGGCGACTCCACTAATATTTCTCAGGGTGCCACCTTACTTTCTTTGATATTTCCAAGTTATGGGATCATGGCACACTGAGAACAAATGTATTCGAGTATTGATTTCAGAAGTTTTCAAGGATACCCAAATTACTTTGATACAAAATGGCTAAACAACTCTCCAACGTTTTTGGGGCTCCCAACTCCTCACATCGTAAATTGTTTGGAGTATTTGAGTGAGATAAGGTTGGGAGGAGAGGATGCTCTTATAAACTTGTTCTTACTCACCCTGCCATCCTACTTACAAGATCGTTTTAATATTTGTTGCAAGGACAGGGGTATATCATCTTTCATACACCTCATCAGTAGGTTTATAGACCTTACTAAGCCAGATTTCCAAACATATGAAGATGTCCTTCAAAACCTCATGGTAGCCTTAGACCACAAAGGATTCACCAGTGAGATTGTAGAAGATCTCAGGAAAGCATATCATGATCAATACCAAGAATCCTCTGATATAAGAGACGAGGTTTATGAAGACCATTATCAACCCCTTGAAGAGGAGCAAGACCTCTCCCATAATCCAATATAATGCAACAAAGATATAACTAGAGATGTGAATTATGAGGATGAAGCACTAGTAACCGCTCCTCAGTTTGATGAAGCTCTCCAAGATCCTATCCCTCCTGCACAAGATGAAGAGAATGAGGTAAGTCATTTTCCTTTCCAGTTTTTTGATGATACCTTGTTCTATGACTCAGAGAGTGAAGAAGAAATGGAACCCTTGGATAAGCTAGATCCCCTATGTCTCAAGACTGAATATGTAGAGGCAGATCTTCCACTTGATGAAGCTATCCAAATAGTTGAAGCTCTTGCACAGTAAGGATTAAGCGAGGTGAATTATTCCCCCTTCCAAGTTTTCAGTGGTTCTTTACCTTATGACACAGAGAGTATAGAAGTATTGGATGTTTTGACTCCTCCATGTTATGATACTGATACTGACATAGCTGATTTTGACGAGTTCATACATGTTGGGAGACGTGTGTGGGATGCGGTTAGTTATGATATGGATCCAATCTATGACATAAAGAGTCATCTCCGAGTGTTTCCATTGCCTTTGCAATTATCACAACAAACTCTTCACCAGTGGCAACAGGGAGATGGGATTTTTACTGGCTCTCCACAAACACCCAAGGTTGACCGAGTACAGTATTTGCCTCATAATTTTTGGTCTTACCTTGAGGCCTTTGATGAGTACTCCTCTGAGCACTTGGATTTACCCTATGAAGATGACTATCAACCGCCACTATGCTCGGATTTTGATAGGAGTAAAAACATTGTTTGCCTGAAGAAGGATTCTCATGACCTTTTTCTCCAACTACCTGTTATTACTTTGTCGTGCTTTTCCATTAAAGGTGTAGTTGGGAAGTATATTTTTAATGTTGAGTCTCCTCTTAGACAAACCCTAGACTCCAGGGGTTGGTTGGGTACTGCAAGTTTGAATCAATTATCCCAGTTTTTTGACTTTCCCTTGATAGCTTGCCAGTTGTCTACTAGATCTTTGTTGATCCCTTCCTTGACTTCAGAGCGTGAGGATGTCCTAGGTAGCCAGTTTGCAGGCCCTTTGAGTCAGTTTTTTGAACCTTTCATTTTTCATGACCCTTTCTTGAAGTGGATTGAGTACTTTCCTCAGAGATGGACTTGGCATGATTTTATCCCTCCCACCCGCCTCCATGAATTAGACTTTGAGATTTCCGATGATATGATATATATTCTAACTTATGACATTTTTGTGCTTGATTTATCACTATTTTGGTTTATGATGAAGAAAAAAGGAAGGTATCATGGGACATTGCTGGATTGGCTTCATTGGTTGTTTGACTACACCAACATCCAACCAACAGGTAAGTACAGGTAAGTATTTCACTTTGTATTTGCATTTATGATTGCTTTATATATATGTCTATATATACTAGGGTGGCATTACTGCCCCATTTTTGTTACTAATGCCCCTATCAAGTTGAGCAGGTCTGTAGGTTATGCCAGAGATGTTGAGGTTCTCATGTTCTCTACGGTGAGCACATGTCCCCGAGTTGGAGCCAAATGTTATCCCTGATTTTTAGGGATAACCAGGCTATCATGTCTCGAGGCCCACAGGTCCTAGACATGGAGTACCGAGAGCAGGATTGACCTGAGCATGGCCCTGGAGGGCCCATGCTTTTGTTCTTTCATCAGACTTGTCTTGTCAGCAGCAGCAACATCCATCACCATTGGCTTGGTCTTGTATCAGAGAAGGCTCTTTCTTCATGAGGTAATTGGTCCAGGTATCATGGAATGTGTCACTTTTGATCATTATAACCTTCAGATATATGCATTTGATTCCTTTTATCTCTAATGATTGCTTGGATCTTACATTAACCCACTTGACCATGTTTGGAGAGATTGACAGGGTGCGCTAGCAAGCCTGTACCCATAGGTTTTGGTTTGCCACCAAGGGGATTTCTGAAAAGCCATCGTTCGCTCCCATCATATCATCACTTTTTCATCTTATCTCCCGCTTATCTGTCCCATTCCCCTATTCTAGGTATTAGGATGATCTATTTGTGGGGTTGCACCTTATCTCGTGGGAAGAAGGGGCTAAAGGCCCAGAAGGTAAAAGCAGTTGGTAAAATATAAAAGCCATAAAAATGAAACCTAGAGATGCCTCGCCTAGGGATCCCCGAGAAGGCAATAAGAAGCCTCTCAGCAAGAAACAAGAGGGATCCTAAGAAAAATAACAAAACAAGACCTAGCCAAGGGGATAGGGGGTCTCATCACGAGCCAGCCTATTATGTTCATGGGTACCTAACAACATGACATTGCCACTATCTGGTTACCATGCCAGGGCAGTGACCTTTGGTTGCATGGCCAAGGGAAATGAGGTCTCATCATGAGCCAGCCTTATCATCTCTGTGAAAGTGCTTGTGGGTAACACTGTTAGCTCTGGTCACCATGCCATGACAGTGTCCTCTAGTTAGTCCTTGAAATAAAAAAAGGAAAAAACAAATAAAGAAAAGAAAGAATAAAGGCAAGAAAGGGCTTGGAAAAAATTGCATCCATGACGGGTACAACTCGCCTTTTACAAAGGCACCCATAGGTAATACCATGCATCCTTGTCTCTCACTCTACCCGTATGTCTGGACATCCCTTATCCACATCACCTCGTTTTACATGGCTTGGATGATACCCCTTGGAGACTTTCCTTTCCTTATGGATGCTAGCCCAATAGGGTGTCTTGTCTTTTTCTTCGGCCTTGTATTGTAGGTATTTATAATATCTTTGAGCTATTGGATGATATATCAGGGTTTTTAAGCATATGTCTGATAATATTAATGATGAGACGTGATTAACATTGCTATGATTCCTGTGACTAATAAGCCCATGGAGGGTGAATTTTTTGATGTACAGGACCATGCCTGACAGACAGGTACCATGTGGACCGATACACATGGGGAGATGATTAATTTGGACCTCCATGGGGCTGAAGAGCCCATCAGATGGTTGTTGAGACCCCATCAGGGGCAGAGACAGGACAGTGCTTGATTGAGCTTTTGCACCTAAGAAGAAGAAGGACGTTCCATCAAGGACACTTTGGCTGAGCCCAGCCTAGGGGGTTGACCCACTTCCAGTGGAACGTTTCCCTTTGATGGCCCAAGACGTCACCTGGGAGCCATTGACATCACCTTGAGCATATGACAGTTTGACAGGGTAGCTGGCACGTGTGGCATGGTTGGGAGGCCCAAAGAGGGCCAACGTTTTGTCATTTTGTGCTGCATTTGCCCTAAAAAGGGGCTAATGTCTCCCTCAATAGGGCTTGATGTCTTGCTTATGCTCAGTTAGGGCTTTGATTTGACAATTTAATGTAAAAACAATATAATTTTGGTTTGTAGCCTTGTCGACTATTTTTAATGACCTAAATTTAATTAAAGGTCATGATACAATATATATTGAGGAGTTTTTCCCTCATTTTGACAGAAGACATCACTCACTCTCATAGTGAGGTCTGATTTTTGCACCCTATTAGGGTTATTGACTATTTTGAGGAAGGCACACTTGTTTGGAGAAGAGATTTTTGGCAATTTATGGGGTTTTTCTTGAAGGAAGGTTTACAACTAGGGTTTGCATTCTATTTTCTTGATGATTTGTAAGTATTTTTCTGCAAAACTTCCTGATTGAATGGTTGTAGTTTAATTTCTTACATTCTATTTATATATATACATTGTTGAATCAAAACCCTAGGGGAAAAACACACAAGTAGGTCGTTGTCTCATGTCCTCTAATAGAAAAACCTTTTAAGCCATTGAAGAAGAAGAAGAGAGCCTGGCCATTGCTACACTCCTTCTATCTTCCTCCCTTAAGCTAGTTGTACTTTTAAATTTCAAGAGAAAGAGGACATCCCAAGCCTAGGTTATCTACACATAGGGTCATTTTCCTTTTAGGGTTTGATGAAAGAGCCTTGCCTTTGCAACACTCTCCCTCTTCAAACTCTCTTGTCTTGATTTTAGTTGTCTTTGAGCTAGTCGTTTGCTAGGAAGGAGGAGAGAGCACTCTGGCCTTGCTTAAGCAACATCGGAGTGAGACTCTCTCCCCTAGGGTTTTGTCTTCAAGGCCCTGCCATTGCAACACCTTGAAACCTTTCCCTCTTGTCCTTTAAATCTCATCCTCTTCAAGTTGTGCATCCTTCTCCTTTTGACTCCATAACCCTAGGCACTGATTTTTATCCTCCAACGTTGAAGTGAAAGTGATTGAAACAATTCTCAAAAATCTTAAATTTGAAACCCTAACTAACTGACTAACCCTAATTACGCTGACGTCATTCTTGGTTATTCCATATCGACGCAACATTTGTCTTTGCAAGCAATTAGACGATGGTTTAAGATCATTTATTGAGTGAGGGATTGATTAAATACATTGTTGGCTACATCATCTCAATATTTATTGATAAATTGATATTGTTCCATTGCTATATTAATTGACATTGATCTCATTGATATCTATTGTTATAAATTCTAATCTATTGACATCATATAGTTATATGAAGTACTAACCCATTGAATTATAGCCTGCATATATTGTTTTTCTATTGTCTTGTTCCGGCTAGGTGTTTTCATTTGGGGCTACACTTCATTATTGGTTGATTAGCTGGACTATCTGATCTTGCTGGTAACCTGTGAGGAGGAACTTTTACTTTGACCTTTATACTTTGGCCTATTCAAAACCCCAGGTTACCAGGGACGTCTCCCTTGGGCTAACCTCCCTGAATAGAAAGAACCTCCCCATTGTGGTGACATTGGGTGGGGTAGGTTCTTGTTACGCCAGTTTGGCCTCTACCTTCTAGCCATTTGACCTATCTACAAACTGTGTGATAACAGATACATAGTGATGTTTTTGGTCATGTACCTATTCCATAACTAGGAGGATCTATGTACTATGTTTCATTCATATATGATTTCTCAAGGAATACATTGTTGTATTTCTTGAAGAAGAAATGAGAGGCTTTCAACAAATTCAATCAATTCAAAGCCCTTGTAGAAAAACAAACTAGAAAAAAGGATAAAAGTGTTGAGAATGGATACTGGAGGTGAGTTCTATGGAAAATAATTTGAACAATTTTGTAAGTGGTGTGGTACAACACTGCAGAATACTAATCTATACACACCTTAGAAAAATGAAGTGGCAGAAAGGATCAATAGAACGTTAATGGAAAAAGAAAGGAGTATGCTCGGTGATGCAGGATTAACACAAAAGTTCTAGACTGAAGTTGTTGTCACATCTGGTTATCTAGTAAATTGATCATTGTTAACATATATTTCCCTCCTATAGATAGGTGAGTTCTCCCTTGGGTCTACCCTTGACCCAAGACAGACAACAAATAGACCACAATACTAACTTTCCTAGATCTATTAAATTCAAGTACCCTTTACACTATGGGATAGAGGTAAATAGACCACAATACTAACTTTCCTAGATCTATTAAATTCAAGTACCCTTTACACTATGGGATAAAGGTAAATACCCAGTTTCTAGCATAGTCCTAGTGAACGCAACTTCAAATATTTGGCTCCCACTCCCGCGCCTGCTTCTTGCACACACACAAAAAGTAATACACAACCCCAATCCTTCAAGCATGAAAGAAAATTAAACAACTTCATATCTACCTTATCTTACTCAAGCAAAGAATAAGTATGCCAACATGCTATTGAATAGATAAAACATAGAAGGAAAGTAGCATTGATGTTTATTAAGTCAAAATAATAATATTACATCGATGGTGTGATCACCTTGAGTACAAAGTTTCAATTCTCCTTGGCTCTTGCTTCAACTCTTCCTTTTTCCCTCAATCTTCTGAAATTTCAGCAGCATTGACTTGCTCTCAATTCTCCCCCCTTCTTCCCTTGAACAAGCCCCTCTCTATATAGAATAGTGAAAGAGGTTTAGGGTGAGTATTTTAGGTGTCTCAAATGATGCTCATCTCATGAAGAACTCAAACTCTAGATAAGTTTACAAGGTCGTATGGCATGGAAGATCAAAACTCATCCCATCACCAATTTCCTCAATCTTGTCAAAATATGAGGCTTCAGGGGAGGTCCCAGGCTAGAAGTAGTGCAACTAGAAATTAATCACAGTATATCACTTATTTCAGTAGAAACTGGTTGTGCCTTATTAGTCAATTGAGGCACGACCACCCTCAAAATTGGTCAAATGCAAGGGAAAAAGATGTGGTTTAGCCTCATATTTTGGATGGGTTCTCTATGTTCCCCAAGTTTGGAAAATATAGCTATAATAGATGCCCCCTAATGTGTGAGTTCAACAGAGGAACGAATGAACAAAACACATTATAATCATTCTTGAGTGTCAGGTGGCACAAGGAAAGATATGAATATTAAGGAACCAATGAGTACCTACAACTAGGCATTAACCAAACATATATAGATCATCCTCGAGATAGGAATACCCATGCTTGAAATAGAAACAAAGTATGGCCACCAACAGAATACACTGCAGATCCATGTAATGAAATGCAAGATTATGGCCATGAAAAATACAAGGTGGATCCATGTCAAAAAGGATCATGGCCACAAGCAAGGCCATAAGCAAATACAATGTGGATCCATGTCATAGTGAATGCCAGGAAGAAATTTAGAACTAGTGATAATTCTTCCATAATCTTCAAAGTACTTCTTAAAAAGTGATATGCGCCATCACAACTTGGGAAGGGTATCATGAATGAGTGGTTTGCCCCCAAACCCAAGGTCTTCATCCCAAACTAGATGGTAGAATTCTACATCATGCAAATAAATGAGCTGATGTCAAGCATGGTAGAAATCATTTGATTCCTGACCATTCATGTGTGTCATTAACAAACGTGAGGGGATCACCGATGATGTAGATGGACCCCAAGGTATCTGGTACAATCTATCAAGTGTGAATAGATGATCTGATGTCAAACACTTGTAAAATCAATTGATCAAGAGTTAATGATTTAAATTCTCTATCAATTGCGAGGAATCCTAGGAATCCTGAGGATTGCAAGATTCAAGGTACTAGTTGGTTCCTAGATCGCATTCCTGGATGATGTGTTGAAGTCGAAACGAAGATATTTGTCGAAGGAGGGCCCTAATGTACCCCCTGTCAATTGACACGAAACATAATCCAAGAGATTATGTGAAATGATAGAATCACTAAGTACAATTGACACAAGGATGGTTGACTTGGATGGTCAACAAGACAACATATGGTTGACTCATGATTAACTTCCCTTGAACATATATCATGAAAAAAAGATGACTTGAGAGAATAAATGCAAGAGCATTGATGACATACTGCAACAATGCATGAAGCATTTGAAGCACTCTCCATAAGGACTAGAAAAGTAACCAGTCAGAGGAGTATATGACATATTGATGGTATGACTCCTAGGTAAGGTATGACCCAACTATAAGAGAATGAAACAAAAAGGTTTTATGTTCAAGGGAAGCATGACTCACAACTTCCATTTTTTTATAATAAGATGACGATAAAAACCCTCTTCACTTTTTATTTTTATTTTTTTGGAGTTTGACTCCTTCATAGATGTACAAGCATGAAAGAGAGATAAAGGTGTGCTCAATATTTTCTATTTCATTCAATTTTTACAAGTACGAAAAAGAGTTAAAACTATACTCGTGAGGTTTTTTTTCGCATACTTTTAGGAGTCTGAAAAAGAGATAAGTTTACTCATTAGATCTCTTTTTCATGTTTTAGAAAGGACAAAGAAGAGTTAAAAGTAATCTCATCTGGAGAGATAGATTGGATGAACAAAATGCATCGGTGTTCCAAGGGTGTGGAACTGACGTAGGCATAGTGGATGCAATAGGGTACTAGCAAGTGATGTCCACTCATATAAGTGGTTCTCTCCATGGGTATAGTGGTCACAAAATGGAGGTAAGAAAATGTAGATGGCCATAGGTCAAGTGTGGATGTAAATGGTGGTAAGTGGAAATAAGGAAAACAATAGCATAAAAGCAGGTACCAAGACATGAGAAACAAGATCTTTTGCAATCGTAAAGTAACATAAAAATATGGGAACGCTCTCAAGATAAATATAGAATATATGTGAAAAAAGAGAGATGAGGTTCAATTTCGAGTTATGGTGGGTCTATAGGAGGTATCTTTTTCTTACAATAAATCACAACATGAGAACCAAATGGAAATTAGGGTGCTAACTAGGGCGCTCATGGAGGGTAGGAATTATTGTGCAAGTTACAATGTGCAAAAAGATAATGGTTAATTGTCATAACTTGATAGGATCGAACCTAAGGATTTATGATGACAAAATGGATGGTTAATAATGCAAGATGGTGTTGCGAGGAAAAGCCTATCTCTATATGTTGGTTTGAAACACCTACCTCATGTTCAGTGGATGTTTCCAAAAATTACTAAATAAAATGTCTCCAAAGTGTTGATCAAGAACACAAGTCTAGAAGTTAATAAGTCCAATAATAACCTTTGATAATAACTCATGTCCAAAACTTCAAAAACAAAAACTTTTAAAATACAACATGGTACAGAGCATTACACACCAAATGGATTATGCAAAGTAGATCCCAGTGCTAGGATCAGGCCAAGGATCCTTATTTTCACTTATGAAATCATGGATCCTTGTTGGTTCAATGTCACACACTATGTTGGGGACATACCACATAGGATCAAATATATGCGTACAAAGACAATAATTGTGAGTAGTTTCACGAGCTATTACAACTCTTTGATGATGCCCATCAAGACACAAATGAGATACAAAACATTTATCTTTGGTTTTATTGAGAGAAAAGAATTCGATGGAAAGTTCTGAAAAATATATTTGAGGCTCAGACTGGTTGAGACATGGAATTTCTATGGATACCCCCAAAAATTCCCCCTTTTCTTAATCAAAACTCATTGTATTAACCCTCATCTATTTTGAATAAGGAAGAATAGATGATCAATGCATCACATCTTCCTTTGGATTGTAGATGGAAGCCATGACCTCCAAGATGGCCTCATATGAAGGCAACTTGAAATTAAGGAAATCATGTAAACTTGGAGAGTCAACAACCCATATGGGCATAGTAGCCTAATCATAATCCATATTAGGATGGAGTTTCTGACCAGTGTCACTAGATTGCAACGAGATCCCCTGATCAATTTTCAGGACCATGTCCCAAGAAGGAAAACATGAGCACAAAGGATCATTCTCATAAGCAATTGAACACTTAGGATATGATGCCACATAAATCACTCATGGTATGGAACTTTCCACCCAAATATTAGGAACATAGAATGGGTTAGCATGGTATAATGGTGATTATCAGATAAAAGTCGATCTATGGTGACAATGCTTCCATTGTGAGGAAAATACATCACTCGAAAAGTGTGGACACCAGAGCATTAATAACATATACATAATCATTCCCAAGAAGCATATTGAATTATAATGGGCCATTCACAACTATCATATCGACCATAATATTATTCCCACCTAATGTGATAGGAAAATAAGGAAGAATCCCCAAAGTTTCACTAGGTATTCTATCAAAATCCATTAGCTGACTAGGAGCAGACACAAGTTATGGAGAACCTATAGCTTTCCAAGCCAAGGAGGATAAAATACTTGTAGAGAATCACTCATATACTATACATTGGTTGATTTTTTTTTAATAAGATTCAACCTTTATTTCAAAAGGTGTAGAACAAGAAAGGTGAGGCTCAACAAGACTACTACAATCAAAGGAAACACTCTAAGGACTTGGAGGGAGCATGCTCGAGGTGATTGGTATACCCCCTTCTTTAGAAGGTTTTGAACTGGAAATGAAGAAAACATGTGTGATAGACACATGACTCTTTGAAAAAGGAGTAGGATTGATTGAACATTGCATTAATGTGATCATTTCATCAACCAATGGTTGAGTAGGTTTCCAAGGAACCACAGGTAGTTCTAAAGTAAAAGATCCTGCAACCATGGGCCACACTCTGTTTATATCTAGAATAAGAGGACCTAAGTAAAGTTGATCATCTTTACAAATTGTACAAGGGAACTTAGGATTGCATCTTTCTTGTCTAGATTTCTCAATAGTATCAATTCACCTAGCATGACTTGTAGTGGTTAGTTTATTACCCCCAACATGACCTGTAGTGGTTGTTTCTTATCACCAGTATGGCTCACAGTGACTAGTGTCTTTTCCCCAACATTACTTGCAATGGTTTGTTGCTTGTATCCAATATGACTATCAATGACTGGTGACATGTCTCCAACATGAATTACAGTGGCTACTAACATCTCCCTTTGGCTAATGACATCTTCCTTATTATTTCTCTGTTATATTCCTTTAGAATTATGGTTACTATGAGATGAAATTTCACCAAAAGAGGAAGAAGGAGGATAAATAGACAACAAATAATTTTTAGGAGTATTTAGAACATGAAGAATGGTCATCAACCAAACCGAAAACCCCATAGAAAATCCATGAATATTCTATATGGCCAACAAAGGGGCACCAACATTTCCAAAGGAAGGAAAAGTGCAAGGGACTCCTTGGGGAGGGTTTCCTTGGTTGGCGTTCATGTAATAATTTCCTAGCACATGAATTGAATTATATGAAAAAGGAGTGTTGGTGGGGTATGGCATCATTGATATTCCCAAATAACTTCCCCCAAGAAAATTGGTTCCCCTAGAGACATGACTTTCCCTAACATTAGGAAAAGCACTAGGGGTACGACCAAACATAGAGTTAAAATTGCAATGAAAATGAAAACCAACATTTGGTATCATCGGGATACCTAAAGGGTCACCAAAAATATATGGGGATTCGCTTATGGTAGTAATACCAAGGCCCTAACCCCCATTGAAAACAAATGTGGGAACATGTGATGTTCCAATGGGCATACTAAAACTAGGTGTATTCATGGAAAGAAAGGATGTTATTGGAAGCATTCCCCAGATGGAATGACTAGATGACAAAGGTATAGATATGGGATTACCTATCCCACTAAGTGGTGGAAATGATGTGGTCATCATGACTTCTCCTAACATAATTGGGGATGTACAAGCCATTCCTCCTTGTTGGATGACCCATTAATGCTTTCCATTGTATGAGGATTACTAATGTAGGAAAAAGAATCACCAAATGTTTTATTCACCTGAATGAGTAAAATGTTTATGATACCAACAAAGATGTTGATCAGCCATAGTAGAATTTTGTTTTAACCAAGAAGAAAAAAATAACTTATCACCAACTAGACATAAAGTTCACCATAGAGAATACCCCTAGAAAATCTAATCCAACAACAAGCAAAACAATGGATAAAATGGGCCTTTTGAAAAACCAACCCTCTCGGGGAAATAAAGTCCCTAAAACGTTAGGTACCAAAGGTGTGAGGAACAATTATGGTAAACCTAATGCAACAAGCATTATTGGTGAAAGTATTTTGTCAATATAGGCACCCTTCGCGAGGCTAAAGAAAAGGTTCGACATATGTCCCAGGTACCACAAGAACTTCCCACTTGTAGTCACCTATGTAGGCACCTAGGAAAAGCCACAAATTTTACCACTTCATAATAGAATTTTATGTCAAATAGTTGCAAGTAGGACGACCCACATGGGTAGGGTATCTAAGCCCAAATATTTAAGAAGTGATACCTCCTAGAGAGGTGTTGGTACTTTTGAAACCCTCGTACGTGTAGTATTCCAAGTAGTCCAACAAACACCAAGACAAGTGGATGGGGGATATCCTTCCACTTTCCCCAATGCGACCTACTTCTTGAATCCTGCATTAGAGGAGATTCATGACAAATTTGTTGCAACAATGCATTTTATGCTCATTAATGGATTCTACATTTGGTCTTTGTGACCTTGAAGAATTAACCCTCCAACCCTGTACCAAGGCTCTAAATCCTAAACTAAGTTGGTTTCTTGTAGAAAAAAAAGGTCTACTGATTTTTAAACTTAAGAGTTGTTTCTTTTAATTAGTTTGTTGATTACTCAAGGGTAACAGATGCAACTTCAATGATGTTGTTGAATCTTTTCCAATCTAAAGAAAGACAAAGAATGAAAATGCAAGAAATGCACTTCTTTTTCTTTGATGAAAACTAGCTAAGGGAAGGAAAAATGTGTTTCTATTTCTCAAATAAAATTTGCTAAAATTCAAATGGGACTATCAATCACTCAAAAATATAATTTCAGACCCAAAATTCACAAGCAACACTCCAATGCAATTCTAATAATGAAAAATTCCTTCAAAAACTAAGTTCTAATTTTTTTCTTTCCCAATAATAGGGACCCTAGGATTCACAAGAAAAAAACTAGATTTTTTTTTCGAAAAACGAGTTTTTTTTGCACCCTACAGGCCCTTTTTTTGTGCACCTTACAAGGAAGGTCATGGGTTTCCTTTGGGTTAAGTGGTGACTAGTTGCGAGATGTTAGTTATACAACTAGTGACCTATACCAAGGACGTCATGCCCCAAAAGTAATGCAGAGCGTGACCAGTGAGGGTTGTCAGCATATTTGTAGATACTAGTTGTAAGCTATTATTGGTTCAAACTACAACTATGGGGAGAAAATGCAGGACAATGAAAAAAAACTAGGATATATCTCAATCAGATGTAAAAATTAAAGTCACTCAAAAAAAAAAAATCAAATTTACTTTATACTCACAAAACAAAATGAGAGGAACTCTCAACGCATCAACTCCACTTGGAAACACAAGAAATAAATAAGAGGCTCAAACATAGGGTAGATCTAAGCTATCAGACCAATACTATGCTTACAATACCAAACAAAGTCTAGATATGATCAAGAAAATTAAAAAAATAAACTTGGAAAACAATGACCTATAGGGGTGGTTACGACCCATCAAGTATGAAACTAGTGATCGTATGCAGGTGATTGCGGCTCAACAAGTATGCAACTCGTGACCAGTCGCTCTAGTATGTACTACTCAGTTGCGACCATATGCCACATTTTGGAAGAAAAAATCTTGGATTTGGCCCAGTTATAACAGATATGGAGGATATACTCTCTAAGAGGGTGATGGGGAAGAGGATAATCTACTAGGAAAATTCAAGAAATTAAAAGTCAAAGGGGAAAAATAAACTAAAGAAAAAAAGGGGTTCAGCCCCTAGTGGAGTCACCATTTCTATTAATGGATATTTCTTTCATATGGAAGGTGATTTCTCCCTTGGTTCTACCCTTGACCCAAGACAGAATGCAAACATACCACAATACTAACATTGTTGGATAGTTGGTTTTATTGATGTCAACCCTCAGAGCGTTCAAGGTACCCCAGAGTTGTGATCGATATTGATGTCGAGTTAGTTTTCATTGATTTCAAAAAGAGTGGTTGATGTTAGCAGATGTGATGGGTGCATTTGATGAAGTCTACATGAAGCCCCAAAGGTGTCTTTATCGAACCCAAAGTTGTTTGAGGAATAAGGACATAAAGGGCAATGCAAATGTTGGTAACTCACTCATGGATAGATAGTCCTTTTCATGCTATGTCCGGTGATAGGTGGCACACCACGTGGTTCCTTACAGTTAGGGAGATATTCCCTTATGAAGTTGGAAACCCAGAAGAATGGTTAAGAAGCCCCTAATTGGTTACAAGTCATTAATGAAAGGGTAAAGTGGTTGGAAAAAGAAATTTCAAGAAGTCCTAATATTAAGGAGAGAAGTTACTTGGAAAAAGTATAAATACACCTCAAGGAGTCTCTCATAAGTACATTCACTCACTTATTCTATTGAATATATTCTAGTGAACTAGTGATCTATTTGGAAAATTTGCGATGACAAAATATGAGTAGTGATAAATGAGAAGTGCGGGAGTTTTGGGGTTGTAGAGGAGAGCAAAATTTTATGAGGAAACCTTAGTTTGGTTGAATCTTGTGGGTCAGAATACTAGTATCTCGCGAGGCGTCCCCACAGGTTGCAAAGTGTTTTTCATGCGAGGTATCGCGTGACGTCATGTCTTAGTCCCGTAAGGACAAGATAGATTTGGGGGAAATGCTTGTATCGGGTTCCATAGGACTAAGGTAAAGCTACAGGTATGTGTATTAGTATCATAGGAACTAGGTCAGTTACATGTGTAAAGGTGTGTATTTCTAACTTTTATGAGGTTGCATCTTGGTGATATTGAGGAACATGCTTGAGGGATATCTTTGTGAGTTTTGGTATATGCCTTGAGGCACATGTTGGTTGAGGTACATTGTTGGTGCATATCTTGGAGATATTGGCACATGGTTTATACTTAAGGAACATGGTTTTGGTTATATGTTGATGATGTGATGGTCATACCTTTGGTATATGTATGAGGAACATCTTTGGTACATGGTGTGAGGCATATTCTTGGTACATGTATGAGGTACATGTCTTGGTTATGTTGGTACATGTTGGTACTCCTTAGTGATGTTATGGTACATTGATTAGTAACACATATTGTCTGTATTAGTATCTTGGTATTGTGGCTATCTTTGTTATGCTTGAGGAATTCCATTGATGATATGTTATGATATGGGACATGTTGATGTACATGGTTGATGTGCATGGTATGGTACAGGTTGATGTGCATGGTATGGTACAAGTTTATGTGCATGGTATGGTATAGGTTGATGTACATGGTATGGTGATGGTTTTGGTATCCATGTGAGTGGATCTGGTTATAGTTGGTTGGTGATGGTATATCAATGATGGTGATAGGGACAGTGATAGGTTGGATGATTGGTTGATCATCAAGTACAGGTTGATGTGATAGAGTGATAGTTATTGGTTGATGTGACGTGGTAGTCACATGTTGATGCGACAGTGACAGTGACAGGTTGGTGACAATGACAGGTTGATGTGGTAGGTTGATGTGGCAGGTTGATAGTGATTGATAGTGACAGGTTGGATATAGTGACAGGTTGATAGGTTATAGGTTGATGTGATAGTGGCAGTGATAATGACAGTGATAGTGGTAGTTATTGTGGTAGTGACAGTTTGGTCTACACTTATATTTCAGGGAAGAAAGACGAGGAAAGGAAAGCGGGTTGTATCCTCCTTTCTCCTTTCGGTTGGTGTTGGAGAAACTAGGGAGTTGGATCTTCCTTCAAGTTGGTTCTTGTAAATTAGGGGGTCGTAGCCTCCTTCCAATTGGTGTCGGAGAACTTAGGGAGTTGGTGCTTCCTTCAGGTTGGTGCCTATAAATTAGTGGGTTGGTGCTGGACAATTTGGAAGTTGGCGCTTCCTATGAATATATTCTTGACAATATATAAGAAATAATTATGTGGTTTTCTCCCATTTGGGTTTCCATGTAAATTCTTGTGTACAGTGTATTTGATGTGATGTTGCTTATGATTATATGCTCATGATTTATTGAATGCAATCATATATGATACATTGATGATATATTGTTGATAAAGTCAAAGTTTATATATTGTGGTTAAAAGTGGTAAAAGTGCTCATACTGATTCACCCCCCTCCTCCCCCTCTTAGTATTCCAACAAACATTCCTATATCTATGAAATTCAAGTACCCTTTACAATATGGGATAGAGGTAAATACTTGGTTTCTGATGGTTTCCCTTGCATATTCCTAGTTGATGCAACTCCATAGATTTGGCTCCCGCTCCCATGCTTTCTTTAATAACACACACAATAAGAAATACCCAAATCCAATCCTCCGAGCATTAAACAAATTTAGATCTACCTTATCTTACTCAAGCAAAGAATAAGTATGCCAACATGTGAATGAATAGACAGAAACATAGAAGGGGAAAGTATCATTGATTTGTATTAAGAAAAAATAAGAACCTTACATCGATGGAGTGATCACCTTGAGTCCAAAGTTGTAGTTCTCATTGGATCTTGCTTCATCTGTTCCTTTTTCCCTCGCTATTCTAAGATTTCAGTAGAATAAAATTGCTCTCAATTCTTCCCCCTTCTTCCCTTGAATAAGCCTCTCTATATAGAGAAGTGAAATAGGTTTAAGGTGAGTCTTTTAATTGTCTCAAGTCATGCTCGTCTCATGAAGAAATTGAAATCAGACTGAGTTTACGAGGTCATATAGAGAGATCATAACTCATCCCATCGTCAATTTCCTTGAGCGTGTTGAAAACTAAGGTTTGAAGGGAGGTCACAGGATAACAATAGTGCATCTAGTGATTGGTCATAGGCTGTTAGTGAGCTCAGTAGATACTAGTCGTGACTTATTATTAAATTGAGGCGCGATCTCCCTCAAAATTGGTCAAATGCAAGGGAAAACCATGTGGTTCAACTTTATATTTTGGATGGGTTCTTTATTTTGAATCGGCATTGGTAGACAATACTCCACATGAGGTATGGTCTAGTAAGAAACCTTTTGTTTCACATCTCACATTATTTGGGTGTAATGATTTTGTGCATATTCCAAAGGAAAAGCGGAGCAAGTTGGACAATAAGGAAGAGAAATGTATCTTCATTGGTTAGATGGAGTGGAAGGTTACAAACTGAGGAATCCTATAACAAAGAAAATAGTGTACAATCGAGATGTGGTATTTAGAGAAGTTGAGAGAATTTCTAGGAATAAATATGAACCAAAAGAACCGGAATCAAATAAAGTGGAATTTGAGCTAAATAATGTCGAAGGATCTAAGCCATTTGAGGAGGTATAATCATCTGAATCAAATGATGAGGTGGAACCACAAACTCCATCTTTGAGAAGGTTTATTCATGCAAGAATACCTATTGCAAGATACAGTCCACATGATATCCATTCTACTTTTTTTTTTATTGTTGATTAATGATGAACCTAGATCTATTACAAAGGCAGTGAATTCTAAAGAGAGAAAAAATTGGAAGAAGGACATGGAAAAATAGATGGAGGCCTTGGAGAAAAATGAAGCCTGATATTTGGTCGAATTTCCTGATGGAAGGAAACCTATAGGCATAAAATGGGTGTTCAAAAAGAAACCAATTGTAGAAGGAAATTCCAATAAGTACAAGGCTCACCTAGTAGAAAAAGGTTATTCTTAGGTAGAGGGGATCGATTTTGGTGATATTTTTTCTCCTATTGCAAAGTTGACTTCCATTAGATTTTTATTGTCTCTTGTTGCATCATTTGATCTTGAGGTAGAGAAGATGTATGTAAAAACAATGTTACTACATGGAGATCTAAAAGAGGAAATATACATGAAGAAACATGAAGGATTTATTATAAAAGTTAAGAAGGAGTTGATATGTAAGCTAAGGAAGTCCCTTTATGGTCTAGAGCAATCTCCTAGGATGTGGTTCCATAAGTTTGATGGATACATACTAGGACCGGGATTTGTGAGAAATAAGGATGATCATTGTGTATATTCCAAATAGGTTGGTTTCTATTATATGTAACATCAAATACCTACAATAAGAGTTGGACCCTTTTCCCTCCTTTCAAAACCAATTTTAAGACTCTTCCTTAGATGTTAGGGTTGTCGATTTTGATTCTTCAACTTCTAGAAGTATCTAGTAGATTCTCATAAGTTAGTAAACCTAAATTGGTGATTCAGAGTGCATTGATATATTTTCCACATGGACTTGTGGTGAATAATTGGATTATTTCCTTTTCAATGGCATAAATTTCTCATATGGACTATATTTGATCAAAATGAACTGTCGTTACGAATATATCAACCCATAGATTGTAGAGAGGACTTTTGAGACAATTTTCGTTTAGGTCAAAGACCAAACATTTCCACTTCTTTGACCCCACACCAAATATTTGTATTTATGTTCCATTAGTGTGATTTTCAAGATCT
The DNA here is from genome assembly GCA_009831015.1 of Picea engelmannii. Lineage (NCBI taxonomy): Eukaryota > Viridiplantae > Streptophyta > Pinopsida > Pinales > Pinaceae > Picea > Picea engelmannii. The sequence continues at coordinate 234,397 of ML779364.1, forward strand.
GACCTAAGATTACTTTTCTAGTTTCAAATTTTATTCTTCCCATTCAAGTGATTGATGTCGTTGAATATTATGACTCGGTGCGTATGACTATTTCCAGGTGCATCACAGTGGTGTAAATAAAAAAACAATCATGGTTGATTTTCATCGTGACACCTCATACCATGCTTCCAAACTCTGAAGGAAGCACCATTGATCACCATGTTTCTGGTGCTCTTTGGTGACTTGGATAGCTCCATTAGTAGATTCCACACATTTCCAAATTTTGGAAATTACCATGAATTCTCATTTCCTCTTAATGGTGGAACCATGCCTCAGGACATAAGAGTCCAAGTAAATTGTTTATTACCTTCTAATTTTCATTTTCATCAAATTAAAATTTGAATTTATCTTGAAATTTGGACCTTTATTATTATTTTTTTTCAATTCTGCACAGTTCGCTTATACGATTCAGCTCACCTCGATGCAGTGCATCTTGTTCTAACTTCACAGTAAGCACCACAATCGGTGCATGATTTTTTATTCCCCACACCCGATGCATTATACAAGACAACTCCCGCTAAACAACATGTTGGTTCTTTTTGAACAAAGACTCATCAATGTGTTAAATTTAACTAAGTGCGACGATAATTTTATGACTCAAAAAATTTAGCTCAGTGGTGCAACCATTTTAAACAAATGCCCCAGTGTTATTAATAGAACTTCACTGGGACATATATTGAATGAATTGGCATATAGGGGTGTTTCATTTGACACCTCGTTACTGGTTCTCTATGCTTCACAATGCAATGTTAAACAAAACTTTGGTGCTCCAATAACATATTAGCACTCGGGCATTCATAGTAACACATTGCACTGCTTGATTTGCAATAAAGAAATTTAATGTAGTGGTGCCCATAGGTCTACAAAATGCATCAGTGCGTTATAAAAGAAGACACACCGCTAAACAACATGATGGTTCTCTAGAAACTCTGGAGCACCAGTGTGTTCTCTTAGAAAAATCACACTGCTAAGTTTATTTTCCCTAAAAATCAAGGTGACAATGCATTCATGTTAACCAAATACATTGGTGTTGTTAAAATAAATACACTGGGAAAATATTGAATAACGTAGCATAGCAAGGTGTCTCAGTGGATCGCTCATTATCGTTTCTCTCAAAAACACAACGCATCATAAAAAAAAACATTGGTGCTCCAATAACATGGTTGCATTGGTGTGTTTATATTAACACATCACAATGCTTAATTTGTAATAAAAAAATTTAACCTAGCAGTGCTCCTTAGTCTAGAAAATGCATCGACGTTGTAAAGAGCACGACACCAAGTTACATTTTCATAAATTAACAATGTAGTGTGTCTTATGGTAAGCAATTCTAGGATCCACGATAGTGCGCTAATAAGATAAATGTATTGGGGTGTTCTATTAATCGAGTGCACCACCTGGTTTTCTATTACAAATGTTTTTCTTGGTGGTGCGTTAAATCCATACAATACATCGGTGTTGTGTATTGCAAGGCACTGAGAAAAATATATAATAATTTACCATAGTGGTTCATCTTATGGGAACTGGAAAAAAACACACACACAAAGCTAAAAATGGAGCATCCGTGCATTAAATTCAACAAATCACTCTGGTATTGTTAACAAAGTTGCATCAGGACAAATATTTAAAAAATTATCATAGCGGTGCATATTTTAAAACACACCCATTACCGATGTATCATAAAAGACAATGCAACGTTAAAAAGAATTTGGAGCTCCAAGGAACATAAAGTACCAATGATTTTCATATAAAAAATTTCATCCCTTGGTTTATCAGTTAAAATTCTAACAAAGTGGCATGTTTCATAGAGCCAAACACATCATGTTACATAATTCGTATGTAAAATGGCATCGTGGTGTGTTTTGTAGGACAAACCATAACCAGTGCTTTATATAACACAACACATTGTCATAGATATTGGTGCTCTAATAAAAATAAAGAATTGGCGTGTTAGACTTATCACATCACTATTCAGTGACTTACGTCTGACATGACGTACCGATAACAATTCTTATTGACTTTTCTAATATCACCAATTACTTTTTCACTTTTTTTGCAAACAAAAAATAATTTTAGTTTTTTATAAATAAAAATTAGTTATATATGTTTTTGTTTTATAATTTAAATTTGTTTTATCTATCTATCTATCTATCTATATATATATATATATATATATATATATATATATATATATATATATATATATATATGTGCCTCAAAATAATTTTATGTGAATCATATATAACAACGAGGACAACCATAGTAGCAATAGAAACAACAACTAGAAGAAAAATAATTTAAGTCACAAACTACATATGCAAACCTCCACAGTATAATTTTGTGAAGGTTTTGATTTGCGAAGGAAAAAACAGAGGTCACTCTCCAGTACATCTCATAATTTAGTGCATGGACTTGATACTCTGCCACTTACTCAGCTCTCTACATCACATTTCCTCCTCTGTGGTCCACTCGAATTTATCCAAGATATTTTCCTCGTCATTCCTATAGCCATAATATGAATTGGTGTCAATTCAATTTTAAATTACATACCTACACCTCCTCTTCTTTTCCTCAAGGGGGAGTATCAAATATCTCTTTGAGAATGTGGAGGAATTTCACAACCTTGAAGTATCTTTAATCGAGGCCCTTGTTGGTGGCACCAGGCACATCAACTTCATTCCCTTCCAAGTTTGTCATATTGGCCCCTACTTTGAAATAATTAGGACTTCTAAGCTCTACGATTAGATCTTCCTAATGCCCCTTTTCCCTTATCAACAATAAAGGAACCTGGTGGATGTCTTAATTATAATACTATGTCAACCTCAAGAATGACTTAAGGTACATATTATATATTTAATGGAAGTTAAGAAGCATGTTTGAAAAAAAAATTGATGATCCATAAGCTTTGTCAGGATGCCTTATTGCTAAATAGTAAGCATTACCTTGGCCTCAAAATTCTCCTTCATGAGATCCACACTCATGTATTTACTAAGAATCTCATGTTTCTTCTTCTCCACAACCATGCACTAGATCACTTTTTCATCTAGAAGGGGCACATGGGAAACAACCTCTCAGTCTCTCTGCTATTGGTTTCCCTTGTCCTACTCTCCCATTTCTTCCACCTCATCCTCCTCTTCCTCAAATAGGACTATCTTAATGGAAAAAATTCCCTGCTCTTGATCATTAACATGGCCTCCCTATTGATAGACACAATCACTTTCCATTCCCTCAATGCTTTGGCCTGCATCTCCTCCTCCGTGCGTTGCTCGAATTTCTCCAAGATATTATTCTCATAATACATATAGCCATAATAACTAGTGTAAATTCACTTGTAAATCTCAAACCTAGACCTCATCTTCTTCACCTTGGGGTGATTATTGAATATCTCTTTGACATTGGGGAGGAATTTTGCAACCTTGCTTCTACAATTGGTTGTTGGAAGATTGTAATGTGTCATATTCTAGCAATAAATTGTACAAGTAAGGATAGTAAAGTCATCCCTAAAATCAAAGAGATATTTGATAATCCCCTCTAGGAGAAGAAGAGTAGGTCTAGGTATGTGATTTACAAGTGAATTGATGTTAGTTATTATGGCTACAGGGATTACGAGATTTGTATCTTGGATAAAGTCGAGTCTATATAGAGGGAGGCCAGGTTGACGATCAAGAGTGGGGAGGTCATTCCCATTAATCTAGCCCTATTCGAGAAAGAGGAGGATGTGGAAAAATAAATGGGAGAGAAGAACAAGGGAAACCAACAGCAGAGAGAGTGAGAGTTTGTTTCCCATGTTCCCCTTATGGATGAGAAATAAATCGAGTGCATATTTGTGGAGAAGAAGAAACATGAGTTTATTATTAAGTACATGAGTGAGGATCTCATGGAGGATCAGGATGAGGCAAAGGAAATGATTAATATTTACTGATAAGACATTCTAACAAAGCTTATGGATCATCAATTATTTTTGCAAGTGTGCTTCTTAAATTATATTAAATATACAATATGGACCTTAGGTAATTCTTGAGGCTGACATAGTATTATAATTAATACATTAACCAATGCCATTTATTGTTGATAATGGAAAAGGGGCATTGGGAAGCTCTGATCATAGAGCTTGTGAATCTTAATTATGCCAAAGTATGGGCCAAGATGATGGACTTGGAAGGGAACAAAGTTGATGTGCACGGTGCCACCGGAAAGGGCCTCGGTTATAGATACTTCAAGGATATGAAATTCCTCCCCATCCTCAAAGAGATATTTGACAAGCCCCTTTGAAACGAAGAATAGAAGGTGTAGGTATGCAATTTACAAAAAAATTGACTCCGATTCATATTATGGATACAAGAATGATGAGGATGGTATCTCAGAGAAATTCGAGTGACCCATGGAGGAGGATATGCAAGGAAGAGCACTGGAGAAGTGTCTGAGGATCAATTCCATGCACTAAATTACAACATGCACCGAAGAGTGATTGCCTCCGCAAAACATTAATTGTGGAAGTTTTCATACGTACCTTTTCAATTAAATTGTTTCTCAGTGCATTTTTATGTAACAACTGCACCAGTGTGCTTTCAATTGCATTGTTGCAATATAAATAGTATATCACACATGTATATTTTGTTTTTTAAATCGTGTCTATGTTTTTTTTGTTTGATTTATAAAATGTCTTATAATTATACTAATGATTACTTTATTTTTAAATTAAATTTAATATTTATCACTCATTAGAATTTAGAGTTTCCATATAATGTTTGACTTTAGTTTTATGAAATCATTTACTTTGGATTGTAATCACAAAACCTTATAACCATTAATTCCATATAATGTTTAATTCTTCTTCAAGGTGAATTTTTTGTTCTCTAGCAAGATACAATATGTTGATTGAACATGTTTGCAAAGAAAAATTACTCTTATGAAGTGTTATTTTCTCATTTATTTTATTGATAACATTATAATAATTGTTCATAATTATTATTATATTTAAAAAAAAATATTATAATTATTAAATATGAAAATGAAATCATTAATAATAATGAATTTTAAATGTGAATTTAAAAAAAACGTAACTATTAAATATGAAAATGAAATCATTATTAATAATGAATTTTTATATACACAATTTGTTTTCAATGAATTTATGATTTTTTTTCTTCACCACCTACTTTATGAATCTCCTCATAAGGAAGTGTAAGTATTAGATTTGGTTTGTGAATAAATTAATTAATTTGTTAAGGTTAAAAGAATGTGAAATTAATTAATTTATATTAATATTTAAAAATGTTAAGAAAACTTAATAAATAAAATAAATAAAAGTCCATGTGTAGATGTTATAGGGATTGGTCCCCATATTTGATGTAATCATTGTAGCATGCAACCAACCACGTTATAAAACAAATTTTGAATTAAGAAATGCATTTACATTAGTTCCATTCAAAATCCAAAAACCACAATTATTCAATCATCTTTTTCTTATGCCCCAAGGTGACATCTAAAGGTAGACCCAGTGCATGGCATTTTTGACGAGCAGTTGGTGGTATACAAAAGTTATAGTTTATTAACAACTTGTCACTAAGAGATAAACTATGTATTGTACGCACAAAAAAATATAGATGTCTTCCTTTTCATAAAGAACTCTTTGTCATTGGAGTGTTCCTTGTTGGCACTCTTACTTATACTGAGAGGGGGGGGGGGGGTNGTTGAATCAGTATATGACTAATTTTTCTTTTCTTATTGTACAATATTTATCAATTCATTACTTTACCAACCATAAGCTGTTAATAAGAAAAATATACAAACATACAATGTAGAATTCACAAATATTTAACGTGGAAACCCAAATGGGATAAAGCTACATGAAGCTTTCATTCTATTCACAGGAAACAACCTGCTACAAACACCAATATGATACATATTTACAGGAACCAACCTGAAAGAAACACCAATCCCTTCATCTAAGCACCAAATCAACAACACATGTAGGCACCAACCTATAGCTACAATAATTGTAGGAACCAACCTGCTAGAGACACCAATCCCCTCACATGAGCACCAACTCGGCATCACCTATAACTACAATATTTGTAGGTACCAAATAGTTGGAGACACCAATCCCCTCACATGAGTACCAACTTAGCAACACCTGTAGGAACTAACCTAATGGAGATATCAGTCTTCGAATTTTCTATCTCAATTAACTTCCTCATATATACAAAAGAATTTTGTCACTTCAATATTCCACCTACATAAATTTGTTGTTTCAGTAGCTCCTTTGTTGTTGTTGTAATCACCATAAAACTCTCCACCTATTCATAGTCATCAAGGATTCAGATATTCTCAGTTTAACCTCACACCTCTCTACCACCCTTAAATAGTTACATATTTTCTATTTTTCATTATGTAGCTCCCGAGAACCTCACGGAATCACCTTCACATTCAAACTCACTTTCACATCTACATCCTTCATGATCTATTTCACATTGGATTCATGCATCAACATTTATACATTGATCCCATACACCCAATCCTTTATTCTTATTCCAAAAATTATGCTCATAGGGTCAGATTTAAATTATTTGACTTTCCATTAAATCTGGTTGTAAAAATGATATGTAATCGGTCCCAAATCCCTCTTGTTTCATATGTTATTTTCTCACTGGACATGGGATTAATGCACAACAAAAACCTTAACGTACGACAGGTTTTGGATCAAATATTTGAGTGAATGTTGACCATCAATATACAAGATCGATTTATCCAGTTCTTTGAATATCAATACCATTGGACTACAGGGAAACCAGGGCATCACCAAAGCACCAGGTATCAGGTATCATATTATTGAACAAAACTAAGTTTAAAACATGTATCGAGGTCTCGATATGGAACCTTGATTGTGGAACCCTGACCAGACTCAATCAACATATTCCACATCACCAAGAACACAGATTCATCGGCCCCACCGGGACCCCGAAACTTCAAACCGACGCCTTCAATCCTACGTTGGTACTATGATCCAATCCTTTGATATAAACCATTGATACCTCCAGTGAATGGTTAGAATTTAACCACGCTCTAGTTCATAGTTCGTCACTAAATTAGTTGTTTGATTGGATGATCAGGCCTACCAGGTCACCAGCCCACCTGGCCCCCAGAACTTTTAACAATATGCTCTCAATCATTCACTCTAATCTGGTTAACCACCAAGCCACCAAGACGATCGGGTCACCGACCTATCGGGCCCCTATGACTTTAGCACTATGCTAATAAACATTCACTCAGGTCCAGTTACCTGATATGATATACCGACATATGATGAAGTTTAAGTGTCTTGGATTCTTTGATATCCATTGTTGATATCTCTGATTAATGGCCAATATTCAACCATGCTTGGTTCACATTTATTCACCAGAACACCATGTTGACATGGTACAAGAGCATTGGACCACCATAGTATTATCCCATTGTGCTTTCACTTTGCATTCACTCCAGATTGGTATACCCAATATCCAATATCAGAGTATCATGTATCGAGATATCGTGGTATCGTGATTCAATACACATGTTTTATAGATATTTTTGAGGCTCTATATGGAAATTTGTCTCTAAGGGGCATCGACATATAGGAACCTTGATATCGGTGTATAGGAACATATGAATATGGGATATTAGTGAAATACTAGGCCTTTCCTCTAAACGACAAGGCCAATATGGAACCTTGAATCTACAGAACTCTGAAGTTTTGATTTATGACAGAAATTTAACTCTTTGTGCAGGGTTCCGTAACTCGTCTATTCACATTCAAACAATGTAATTTCGTATTTTCATTATAAAACCTTTAAAATGATTTTCTCTATGAATGTGGGATAAATTGACCTTGAAATTTTCACTATTTACTTTGATTGAGTTAATTGGGCCATCGAGATCTCCATTACTGAGCTCATTATTGCTTAGATATTCTTGAGTTCCTCTTTAACTTGTGCTTCATCCCACGATGTAGAGAACCCATCAAGAATTACATTCTTTATCTGTTCTATGACTTCCTCATCGAGCTTAATGGAATACTCTACAACTGCAACCCTCTACTTCTCTTCTTCCTCTGTCTAGTCTGATTCACAATATGGATATTTCCTTGATATCATTTTTGGCCTTATTAGTCTCCCTCTGCTTAGAAAACAATGACTTCAAAGAAAACAATATTTCCAACAATGTCATTGGAGTGTTCCTCAAAGGAACAATTTTCACTAAATAATGAGGACCTACAACTATTTATGAATGTTGCAATGTTCCCATGAGTTCATGGAGGACCGTTGATATATAACATATTTTTCCTTTTAAAGTTTATAGAAGCATAATCATTCATGCACATACTATACATGAAAAAGTCATTTTTGTATTTAACAATATTCAAGTATAAAAAACAACTATAATGAGGATCGCAAAATCACATAAGTGCTATTGATTGTTTGGGAGGAACAGATGCATGTGAAAGGATAAACAACCCAAGATTTTCAACATCTATTTTAGACTTGGCCATCATATAAATATTACCACAAAAAGAAAATTTGGTTCCAACATCAGGAACAGGCATGGAATATGACCAAGAGCCATACAAATCTCGGTTGTAATAGGTTTGGTATTTACTTTGTAGATGGACAGGAAGAGGGAATTCATCACTACCTTCCAACAGTTGAACAGACTTTGGTGTGCACTTGGAATTTTTTTTTCTTACCTCATACAACTTGTTGGATCTTCTAGTAGAAATGTTTTGGGTAGTATTAATATCATACTTTGGCTCACTATAAGAACTCTATGTTGACTCAACAAAAGGAGATGGGTTGGATAATTTAGGAAGAAATGTAGTTGATATGACTTCTAACTTTTCAAAAATGGAGCATATGGAAGTGTTCCTACGTGTCTTTACTATATCACCTATTGGGTTCTTCACTACTGTGGGAGGTGTCATAACACCAACTTTGGGTAGTCGATCATTAATATAATCGGAAAATGTGACATGTCGAGGGTTCTTCTCCAACCCTTCACATTTTGAACAACCACATACTACTGACATGTCATAAAAGAGATCCAATTCACAGTGTAATACTGTTGACTCAGGCTACATGTTATTGGAAGATGATATGTTACAATTGGAAGGGTAAATCATCTATCCATTTTCATCAAACATTTTCTTGTGGTATCTTTCTCCTGATAATATCTTGTAACATTTTTTCGCTGGTGGAATATCTTGCACATATGAACTCGATATTGAATTATGATCCTACAAAATTCAATGAACAATTATTCAAATGCACATGCATAAATGAAATTAATTCAATCAGATAAATGAATTATAAACAAAATATAGAATTACTTCAAACAATGGGGGAGAATTTGACAAACTTGCAATGATATGGAATGAGCTAGAATGTGAAGAATTGGCCATTTGATATTATAACCTTTTTTCCCTTGCTTTTGAGTCAAAACCATCATCAATACATGCATGAATTTGATATTAAAATTTATCGGTGCTTTTAATTATTTTCTTATGCACCGTTGTGTCTATATATATAATGCATAGGTGCGCTACACTATGAAACACACCAAAACATTACCTCCACCAAATCCTCCATGATGAAAAATATCAATATATTTTAATTTTGTAGGTTTGCATTTCTATTTTATTGATGAAAATGGTATCGATACATTTATACTTATATAGCGTACCAGTGTGCATAAAGTGGCACGCCGATTTGATGACAAATTTAATTTTTTAAATGTATAGTTTACTAAGTGCTTTTACATACAGAGTGTGCCAATGTGCTTTGTAGTGAACTGATATGACATATATAGTAAAAAAACATAGTGAAAAAAGGAGCGAGAAATTTGTTTTTCAAAATGCCTGTGTTTATAAATGAAAACACTATTCATTATTTAATTTTTTTGGTGGAATTTAGAGGGAAGATTTGTGGAAGAGAGATTTGCCAAAAAATACTTTGAAGTGGGTAGATTTTTTGAAGATCCAAATTTGGAAGGGATCACCGTAGGAAACATACAAATATGTAGAGGAGAAATTTTAGGTATGTAATTTCATTCTACAGATCATCTCAATATTTCAGGCTATTTCATTCAAAATGTTTTCAATGCATGTTAAAAAGAATAAAAGGGTTTCATAGTTACCTTCGGTATTGGAAGCCCTATCTTTTGTGTTGTTTCTTTTGGTTCACCTATTTATATTTTATATGGAAATTTTATTTTTTTAAGCAATAGATTTTTATAGGGTTTATCTAGTTATATATGGAGCGTTTGGTATTCATTGCAATGGTACCACTCATTACATTAGATCCCAAACCTTATCGTTTTTAGTCTTTTTTGTTTATCAAAAAACATTTTCACGGTGCGCACTATATAGGAAAATCACACAGAGACATATTATATAGCAGTATCGCCCCAGTGCTCACTGTACAAAAAAATGCATCGGGGAGCATATATATGTTAAATGCATCGATTAGTCAAAAATATAAATAATATCGATTTTAGTATCATATGCATACAGGTTACTAATGCATAATAACTAATAGTATTCACCAATGCATATATATATATATATATATATATATATATATATATATATNTGTGTGTGTGTGTGTGTGTGTGTGTGTGTGTGTGTGTGTGTGTGTGTGTGTGTTTGATGCCTTGGAGTATTTTGTTTAATGATGTGCACTGAAATATTAGATCGTATAAAAATTTCATAATTTCTATATCTGATGATTCTTGCTTTGTTTTATACAATATGGTCAGTATAATTTCAAGGAAAATATCTTAGTGTAGCAAGCGCAATGGTATCTCATCCCAACAAGAGAGGGAGGAAAGTTATTTAATTTTTATTGAAAATTTAATATATTTGAAGTTTTTGTAAATTTAAATTAATGATGGGTATTAGTTAATGTGTGTTATGCAAAGAAAAAAATTGAAGAAAATCAATAACATTGTTCGCAATTTGAGTGCAAAACACTATAAAATATTTGTGGAAATGTTTCAAAGAGAGGAATTAGGTGGATCGAAATCTAATCAACATGAAGTTTTTCTTTAAATTTTTACTAAAAAAGAATTTCTTAACATTAATTAAGGATGTAAATGATGATGACGGCTTGGTCATCAATTCATATGGATTGGTGCTTGAAGTTAATGAGAGGGGATTTTTTTTTACAGAGATTTGATGGATATAGTGGAAAGAATGTATACATGTACTTTCCACTTACAATACAAAAATCAATCCAATGACTCCAAGAATTAGGTTGTATATAAACTACAAGAAGTGTTTCTGGAACCATGATCAATGATACCTATGAGACTTGCAATAGAAAAACCTTGCAATAACAAAAAAGAATCATTTTAAAGGTATTATTATAAACATGTTTCTCTATAATGTGTTCCAAAAATTACCAAATTAATTTTTTTCTATATTTACTTTCATGTCAATTTAAAGAAAAAATTATTGTTCTTTTTCATTTTTGGGGAAGATTATGAAAATTCCAAGCGACAAATGAGGGGATAACCAACACATGGTGGTAGCGATGTCCAAGAAAGTGTACAAGGAGATGGTAAAAGAAATGAACATAATTGCATCATAGGAGGAGGCATTCCAACAACAATGTGCATCAGAGCTATGTGATAATTCATTTATTATTTATGTACATCATATTTAATTATCATATGAAATATTGATTTTAAATTGTTTTGTTGCAGAAAAGAAAAATAAATGGAACCCTATTAGTTCATAAGACATAATGACAAGGAAGAAAATGGTTGATCACAAAGTTTGTGAGTACTTATGTTTTCAACATTACTTAAGATTTCATATTTGTTGTGATATTTATATTTAAATAAATAACTTACACTCATCCATGGATATCTTTTTATAGGTGCCAACATACAAAGAAGAGACAATCAAAGAATTGATCAACATTGGGTTAAGTGAGGGTTGTGATTATATGTTGAAGTAGAAATGTTTTATTAAACAATTTGTAAGTAGTTGTGTTGTTTAACTTGTTTTATAATTAATGGTATGATAAAAAAAACCTTTATATTAATTATATTGACTATGTTTTGTCATGGCGTATTAAAAATGAAAGAAACAAAGTATGGACAGGAGCCAACGAAAGATATTTTGACCAATGGCATGAAGCATATCTTTGAAAGCCTGTGTATTGTTTATGAATCACTCATTGCTATGGTACAATTTTTTATTTACACAATCATGTTTATTATACTATATACATGTAGATTTACTTATTACACTTTATTTCTATGTTTGTAGATGGAACATGAACTGGAAGAACATAAAAAACAAGTCGAGCAATAAAACATCCATTTAAATAACCAAAGTACAATATTTTCTATAGGTGATCAAGAAATGAGACATGCATGTAGCTTGAGTGATGATAACAATTCACATGAAGAATGATAATCAATATAATTAAATGTTACTGCAAGTTGTATGTTTTGGAATATCTGTCTATACAAATAAGGGATTTTTCTTAATGTAGTCGACCTAATGTCACAATTGCATGAGGAAATGTTACCAATAAATGTAATAATTACATATTGGTTCCATTTTGACTATTTTGGACCTTTATGTCATTCGATTTTGTATGACCATGGGTCTCTTATTCATATATAGTAAAATGGGTTTCTTATTTTATTGCATTGTCAAATGTTGTAAAATGTCGTGTTGTTGATTAATTAATATATGGATGACTTACATTATTACAAATTACATAGGTGTAATCCCTAAAAGGTCCATACCACAAGGCATTGATTTTATTTCCTAGTTCCTATAACATTTCCTTATTAGGGTGCAACCAAAATTTGTCTCCTACTTTAAACGTATGTTGGTTTCCCCGATTGTTAAGTTTTTTTCAATACTATTACTATCTTTGACTTTTACTCATGTCAGTATGGAAGGTCTCCATTGACTTCTCACTAGTAGGTCATCTCTTATCAACTGTAACACATTTTTATGAGAGTTTGACCTAAAGTTGATAACACCCTAGGCCTATTTTCACCATTGGTAGGTTAACTTGTGCTCAAAAGATGACATTCATCATTGGTCACTGACTAAGTGGTTTCCCATGTGTTCAACATCAATACCTATATTCACATATTGGGATTTTTGTTGTACCTTGGCTTCCATTTTCATCATTGTTGGAATTACTCTCCTTTGTCAATGAATTTCATTATTGGATTTTGGTCAATGGGTCTCTTAAGTGAAATATTCCATTTAGTGCATGCAAGAGATATACTTAGTGGTGTGTTCTTCCATCTTTCCTCTAAGACCCTAAAAACCATTATCATTGTATCTGCTCATGTTGGATGATGGTGGATTCCTTAAAGCCATCCATTCAACAGATCTCTTTCCATTGAATTCAACTCATTTTCTGTGTGAGAGAGATATAAATACTTTATAGTACCTTGGGGATTGGAGTTATGATGTCAAGATCCCTTGTTATTGATAGTGGGAATACACCAATGTCCCCTAATTAATATATTCTACAAGTGTTTGAAAACAACTCATCTATTTTCACTTTCTAGAATGTACTAGGTACCTTGACAACCATTATCATTATTGGTGGGTGGTCTCACATTTGTTAATGGTATACATCAATGATTAGTAATCTAATTGTTTCTCCCATGTTTGACATTGGTTCATTTTTTCACATTGTGTAGATTCATCTATTTGATGGGTTTGGATTGAAGACCTTGATCCTTAGTAGTATCTCCTTTTTATGTTGTTTCCTAAGATATGCAAGGCAATACCACTCAACCATATGACATTGGTACTTCTAGAGGATCAATATTTTCATCTCACTATTCCATTCATCCTCTTGACATATCCTAAGACATAGATCCATTGTGTATTTTTTCATCACTATGATATATTTTTTACATGGATCCACCATATGTATTTTCATGGTCCTGATATTTATTTATATATAAATCATGGATACATAGTGTACTCAATTTGATATCCATGCTTGACCACACCTAATCATGGTTGTTCTCGCCTCAGGAAGAGAGTAATATGATGCCTTTGTTTTGTTGTAGGTAATTTCCTGATCCAAAGTATGGTGAACTCCACCTTCCCCAACTTAGCATCTTACTCCACAATATTGTAATGTATTTCATCCATAACAACCCTTTCTAACCTCACACATTAAAGGGAATCTGTTATAACATATTTTTCCACCACAATAGTTGAGATACCTTTGTTTGGCCTTTATCCCTATTACATCCATCTTTGGTTGCTTGGGCCCACTTAAAACTATATTGAAAAATCCTTCCTAGCAATCCACTCACACTTCTGGTTGATTAAAGGAGTGATTTCTCATCCTTTACCTTCAACAAAGTAGTGAGTTCCTTCAAAATCACTAAAAAATATTAAAAACTGTGAAAATTACGTGCTCCTAAAAAAGGTTTATGGGAAAACTAACTTTGTAACTCACTAAAACCTATGTGATGCAGGAGAATCTCCCAAAGTTAAATTAGTATTTGACCTCTAGAAGGTCTTAGGAATTTTATGAAAGGAAGTTGGGTTCCTCATTGTTATAGAAGATTGTAATTATTTTATTTTCCTAAGTTGTAATAGTTCTAGAATGTCTCTAAGAGTGTTCAAGAAGAAGTATTTTTCCATGTAATGTAACATGTATGTCTAATTTAGGTAGGAATTTGAGGGAGTTAGATAATATAGTATGCATGTTTGGATTATCTCCTATTCAAGGAGACGAACTAGTTTAATGTTGAATAGATTAGGTTTTATGTTTGGATTGAGAGATACGATCCAATCTTCTATGATTGGAATCAATATTTTCTTGGTTTGTATAAATAAAGCTCCTAGGTGTGGAAACACAAAGAGATCACAAGGGAATGTGTCATTATGAGTGTGTAGAAGTCCGAGATACTAAAAAAAAGAATAGAGCATATTATTGTTGTATTTTTAATATTCATTTTCAGATTTAATAAGAATTTATGAACTTGTGAGCTCTCTATGTGTGCGATTGATTTTTGTGGATAACCTGATATTGTGTTGAATGATCTACCATATCGAGATTTCATTTATTGCAAATTTAATCCATTACTGTTCCAAAATGAGATATTCCAACCCGAAATAATTCAGAGTCAATTCAAGGGTGGTAGCATTACCGGATTGATAGTGGTGATCTAATTGATGTGGTCAAGATCAATGGTGGATATCAATTATGAGATCAAAGTTATGAATATACAAGGTTCCATATAAGCCTCTTTGTTTGGATGAAGTATTGATCGATAGTTGATATTCCAGTGTTTGGATAGCCTGACATCGAGGTTCCATGAGCAAGGTTCCAAAGTGGGCCTTGAACCTATCTATAAAGTGTAAGTGTATCGAATCAAAATATCGTGATATCTGAGACTTGGTGTTGGTGGGTGCGATGGTCCAATATAAGCACTACCTAGTGGCTTGGTTATCACTTCAGTGTAGATAAGAAACTCCCTGGTAGCCCGATGCTCCAGTGGGTTCGATGCTCGGTTGACAAAACAATCAATCGATGGTATTTTTTTCACGAAAATTGACAGGAAACCTTGTAACCTATGATTTTCAGAATTAAAGTGTATTTTAGTGGATTTAATTTGAGTTAAGAAGAGAAGTTAATCTGGATTGGCATCAGTTTTGGTATCATAATGGAATTCAAAAAAGGATAATAGTAATTGAGAGATGACATTTATGATTAGAGGAATATATGTTGTGAATGCATAAGTGATTGAAGAGATGAGGAATATCCAGGAACGGTTGGAAGCTATGGAAGATTCCCAATGAAGAGGCATTGACACAGAAGATGTCAGTGAGAGAGAACAAGAATATTCAAAAGAAGAAGCATAGATTGAAGAAGAAGGTGTTGAAGAAATATTGGTCAGAGATATCATGGGAGTAATCTCCAAACCAAATATGGAGGTGCCAATGTATGAAGTCAATCTCAACTTGGATGAATTCATGGACTAGTTTATTAATATGGACAAATACTTCGAGTATGAAAATGTAGTAGATAAAAATAAGGTAAATTTTTTTGTAACAAGGATGAAATGACATGCATTTATCTGGTGGGATGGAGTACAAGATGAGAGGTAGAACAAAGGCAAGACAAGAATCAAAAGTTGGGATAGAATGGTAGGAAAATTGAAAGGTAAGTTTATGCTCCGAGGTTATCATCTCAATCTTTTTAGAAAAATGAAAAACCTGAAATAGAGAGGTATGTCAGTTCAAGAGTATACACAAGACTTTTGTAGATTGAATATTAGAGTTGGTCACATAGCAGAAAACCCAAAGGAAGTTGCTAGATATCTTAATGGACTAAGATATGAAATTCAAGATGAAATTGGTATTTTATCTCCTAACATTGTTGATGAAGCATATCAATTTTATCTTAAAGGTAGAGGAAAAGTTGGCAAGGATATAAATTCAAAGAGGTGTATGTAGGATTTAAGAAAGAGGCAAAGGACAGGAAGGTGGCAGAGGAAGGTTTATAGCTCCAAAGGGTGAAACTAGCAGTTCACATTAGTAAGAACAATCACCAAGAGGTGGTGATTTCAAAGGAAGATAACCTTATCAAAGAGGTAGGGGTTCTCTTATCATATGTTTTAGATGCAATAAGTTTGGGAATATATCTTATGAATGTCCAGAAAACACTTCCACAAGTAGAGGAAGTGCAAATGTTGTTTAGGATAAGGAAGAAATCATGGAGTCCATTGTGCATGAAAATGCACTAGAGGTTGGAGAGTCCTTACTAATGAAGAGAGTATTATTGAATCTAGTCAAATAAATTAGAGAACCTACACAGAGGAAGAAAATATTCATAACTGTATGTAAAAGAAAAGGTAAATGTTGTAAACTCATTATTAATAGCGATAGTACTGATAATTTGGTGTCTACATAAATGGTTGAAAATTTGGCTTTAAAGAAGACAATACATCTTGTTCCCTACAAAGTTTTATGGATACATAAAGGACATCAGTTGTTGGTAAATGAACAGTATGAAGTGGAGTTTCATATTGGAATCTACACGGACAAGTTACTTTGTGATATTATTCCTATGGATGTGTGTAATATTTTGTTAGGTAGACATTGACAGTATGACAGGAAGGAAATACATGATGGAAAGAGAAACGTATACACTTTTTAGAAGGACGGGGAGAAGCATGCACTCTTACCATTAAGAGATGAAGGTGCAATTGAAGAAATCAGTCCTAAAGTGTTGTTGATCAGTGGAAAATAATTTCTACATGAAATTAAAAATGAGGAGCTACATTTTTATTTGGTTTGTAAGCCCAAGGTAATTCTCACTAGCAAAAATTTAAATGACCTACCTGAAGAAGTTCAAAATTTGTGAGATGAATTTGGTGATATTGTGGTTGATGATTTTCCAAGTGAGTTGCCTCCATTTAAAATCATACCTCATCACATAGATTTGATTCCATGGACTAATATTACTAATAAGGAAGCATGTCAAATGAATCCAAAGGAGAATGAGGAGATTAAAAACTAGGTACGAGAGTTGTTGGATAAGGGTCTGATAGGAGAAAGTTTGATCCCATGTGTTGTTCCTATAGATTTAAGTCCAAATAAAGATGGAGGATGGAGAACGTGCATGGATTCCAGAGCCATAAACAAAATCACAATCAGGTACAAATTTCCACTACCCCATATTGATGATTTGACAGATTGTTTGAGTGGTGCTAAATATTTTTCAAAACTAGATTTGAAAAGTGGGTATCATCATATAAGAATTACAGAAGGGGATGAGTGGAAGACAACTTTCAAAACAAATGATGGATTGTATGAATGGTTGGTAATGCCTTTTGGACTTACAAATTCCCCTAACACTTTTATGAGATTGATAAATGAAGTTCTTAAAGAGTTTATTGATAAAATTTTCATAGTTTACCTAGATGTTATTTTGGTCCATAGTTAGTCTAGATAAGAACATTTGAGACATCTCATATTTGTTTTGAGTAAATTGTAGAAAGAAAATTTGATAATCAATTTTAGAAGGTTTATTTTTGTGAAGAAAGGGTTGGTTTATTTAGTTTTTGTGATATCAAGATATGGCTTGAAAATGGATCTAGAGAAGGTGAAGGCTATAATAAATTGGCCTACCCAAGGAGCATTGTTTAGGTAAGGAACTTCCATGGTTTGGAAAGATTTTATCGGAAATTTATCATAAAGTTTAGTGGAATATGCACTCCAATTGTGGAAACAATTAAAGGGGACAATCATTCATTTTAATGGATAGAGGCAGTTGATAAAAGTTTTCAATTATCCAAGAAGAAAATTACAGAAAAACCAATTTTAGCATTTCCAAAATTTAATAAGCTCTTTCAAGTTGAATGTGATGCAAGTGGGACTAAAATAGGATTTATTCTAAGTCGTGAAAAGAAACATGTGGCTTCCTTTTGTGAAAAATTAAATGAGGTCAAACAGAAATATTCTTCATATGATAAAGAATTTTATGCCATTGTTCAAGCACTAAAGAAATGGAGACATTACCTCATCCCTAAGGAATTTTTTCATTATACTAATAACCATGCCTTGCAACTTATCAGTAGTCAAACCAAATTAAATTAGAGGCATGTTAAGTGGTTTTATTTTTTTCAAAAATTTATCTTTGTTACCAGGCATATAAATGGAAAATCAAATAAGGTAGCAGATAAATTAAGTAGAGCCAAATTAATATTGCATGAGTTTCAAGTGAATGTATTATATTTTGATGAATTGAAATAAATGTATAAGGATGATGTAGATTTTATAGATGCTTATGCAACTTGTGAGAATCTAGTGAGTAGAGACAAAAGTCCATGGTTAGAATATGTGATATGAGAAGGCTTATTGTTTAAATGAGACAAATTATGCATTCCAAGATGTTCAATTATAGAAAAATTGTTGAAGTAAAATCATAGTGGAGGTTTGTCAGGACATTTTGGATAAGTTAAAACATTTACTCAGATAAGTACTTTTTATTTCTGGACTAGTATGCAAATTGATGTTAAAATATTTGTTGAAAGATGCATGGTCTATCATTATGCAAAGGGAAAGAGTAAAAATGTTGGATTGTCTCAACCATTTCCAATCCCAAGTAGACCATGAGATTATGTAAGTATGGACTTTGTATTAGGATTTCAAAAAACTGAACGAGGGAATGATTCAATTTATGTGGTTGTTGATAGATTCTAAAAAATGGAACATTTTATAGCTTTCACAAACAAGAGTGATGCAACCAATATTGCAAATTTGTTCTTTAAATAAGTTGTCAGACTGCATGGATCGTCAAAAAGCATTATTTATGACAGAGACACAAAAATTTTGGGTCATTTTTGTACAAATTTATGCAGAAAGTTAGGAACCAATCTCAACTTTAGTTTAGCATATCACCCATATTAGACTGATGGGAAAAAAGATGTAACGTCCCCCAACCCAACTGAGGGACATTACAGTGTGTAATACTCATAAAAAAATTAACAGCTAATTAAATTCATGTAGCTTTCAGCTATGAATTACAGCCAGAAATAACTACTATATATTACCATTTATTTCATGCATTTACAACAAGCTACATAGACATGAATGCAGCTTAATAATTCAAAAAAACAACATATAAATCATTTTGAAATACACAGAGTTCATGCACAACAACATCACATGTAAAATAACACAACAACATGATAAAACACTTATCTTTTAAATCTGTTGTGCAACCAGCTGCTTGGGATGGACGATCCACCCAACCATAAACTAATATTTCCAAATATAATAGCTAGTCACCGTCAAGCTGAGGCTAGTAATACACAAAAGAGGGTGGTATCTCACATTCCACTAAGTACAACTCATAAAACTCACAAACCAATGGTATCTTCCTTCATTTATCTTGATTTGCCACCAACTCTCGTCCCCTTGACCTGCCCAACCCAAGGAATGTACCCCTTCATTGATATCATTCCCTCGGGCATCTCATTCATTTATCAGGGTTTCTCTGGCACAGGAAACCAAGAATATCTCAGCTGGGAACTCAACAGAACTTGCTGCAAGGAAAAACTACCAAAAACCAACAACAAAAATTCACTTAGAAGTTCACTCTTCAAGCTTGACAACCTGGTTCTTTAGTCTTCAACTCCAATTCACTCCAGTTCACTCCAAATAAACTCCATCATGCTCTAGAATTCACCCTGCATGGATTCACTAGCTACAAGCTCTCTTTCTTTCTCTCTACTTGCTTCTCGTGCATAAAAACTTGACTATCTAAAATTGTTGTCCCCAACCCATAATAATTTCCTCCCTTTGGCTTGCTTTCTTGACTCAAACACTTCCCCAAGATGATTGTACTCAACCCCTATGTGCCCAATAACTATGGGATGTGACTACTCACATCTACCCTCTTACATGTATTCAATGATTGGATTTGGGAACACTCAATCAAAATTTAGAAGGTTCATATACAAATAGAAAATTTAGGAAAAATGGGTTGAATTTAATATACACAGGTAATTCCCACTTGGATCCCCTCTTAGACATTACTTTGGACACTCCCCTCTCTTGTGTATTAATTCATCCCCCATCTCTGTCCATGTCCCCTTTGTAGTTGGCATCACATTTTATTTTTAAAACATATAAATACAATTCACATATTACATCACTTTGGTAGTATCCACTCATTATATCTACATAAAAATTAATTAAACCAGGGATTATACTCGAGATGTTACATTCCCCCTACCCTACAATTGTGTGTCATTCGTGGTGCACACTGTGTTGATATACATATATGAAAATTTGCATCACAATACTTAGAAAATAAAATTATTCAATTTAACAACTCTGGCAACAGTTCTAACCATAATCTCATGTTCCTATCAACTTGTCGACCCAAGGAATGCACCATTCGTTTATCAGGGATAACCCAAGGGATGTACCATATGTTTATCAAGTCTAACCCAAGGAATGAGTCATTATTTTATCAAGGTCCCCAACATAGTTGGCTCAGACTCTGAGATGTGGTTCCAAAACTCTATCTGCTCAAAATGGAGTCTTGCATTTTGTTTCCTTCAAAATTATAAAAAAATTGCGGGTATTTTTCCCGCATGTTTTCTTCATGCTCCGATGTAGCATCTTCAGGACTATAGAAATTCCATTGACCCTTTACCATCCCTATGGCCTTGTTCCTTAGCACTTTGACTTTCTAGTCCAGGATACGTACTAGTTCCACCAAGAAATCCCCTTCTGCTCCACCTGGATCACATTAAAGTCAATTATGTTGTTAGGTTCAGGAACATACTTCTTTAATAATGACACGTGAAATACATTATGCACTCTCATGGATAAAGTTAATGTTATCATGTATTCAACTAGCCCTATCTTTTCCAATATCTCAAAACGTCCACAATATCTTGCTGCCAACTTCGGAAAACTTCCTAATCTTAGTGAACTTATCTTTTCCTTCACTTTTAAGAACACATGTTCTCCCACTTTAATCCGTAAACACTCTATTCTTGTCTACATAATTTTTCTTCCTATCCAAAGCAACCTTTAAGTTATGCTTTATCTTTACCATTTTCTATTCCATTTCCTTTAACAAATCTGGCCCAACAACTGATTTGTTTGTTGGATTATCCCAACTTGTTGGTGTGTTACACTTTCTAGCATACAATGCCTCAAATAGACTCATTTTCAATGAATCCTGATACCCATTATTGTAGGAAAATTATACTAAGTGGATATAATCCTCCCACTTTGATGGTTGATCCATCACATACATTCTGAGCATATCCTCAATTATCATGTTAGTCCTCTTTGTTTTTCCATCTGACTATGGATGATACATTGTACTAATATTTAAGTTTGTTCCAACACCCTTGAACAATCCCTTCCGAAAATTAGATGTGAACTTTGGATTTGTATCTAAAAGTATTTCCTTAGGCACCCCATGTAACCCAGCAAATTCTTTCATTTGTTTCCTTGTGTGTAGTATTTACTGGAATAAAATGTCTTGCCTTAGTTTATTTATCCACCATCATCATGATGGAATCATGTTGCTTCATTGTTCTGGGAAGTTTAGTAATAAAATTAACTGTGACAACTTCCCACTTCCATTTTTGAATGGGCAATGGTTGTATCATCCCTTCTAGATGTCTATGTTCAGTCTTCACTTTATGGCACTCTAGATATTTGGATATATAATTAGCCACTTCCTTCTACATTCCTGACCAAAAATATTTGCTTCTTAAAGATGCAATTGTCTTTTGATATCTTGGGTTCCCAACATATGGCACATTGTGCATTTCTTTCAAAATTTTATTTTCCAGCTCTTCATAATTTGGCACATATACTTTTCCTGAGTACATGAGAATCCCATCTTCTTTTAGCGCATAAGAATTAAATTTATGCTGAAAATTACCTTACTGTATTTTTTCTTTTATGTTAACATATTGTTGATGTGAATTTTTTGTTGCAATAATTTGATCTTTCATATCAGTCCTATACAATCTTATGATTGCAACATGCACTTAATGAGCTCTCTTGTTGATTGCATCAACCACTTGATTCTCCTTTCCCTTTATATGCTTAATTTCAAATTCATATTCACTAAGGAATTAAAGACATCTAGTTTGTCTAGGATTTAATATTGGTTGTCCAAACAAATGTTTCAAACCATAGTGGTCCTTCCTTGGCTCAAATTTCTTACCCATGAGGTAATTCCTCCACATTTGTAATCCATGTTTAGTTGTTGCTAACTCTAGATCGTGGGTAGCATAATTCCTTTCGTACTCCTTTAATTTTATGGATTCATAGCATACCATGTGATATTTTTACTAAGGAATCCCCCAAGCCCTTTCTTACATGCATCATTTCACACAAAAAAATCTTCATCCGGATCTACAATCTTCAAGATTGGCACACTTGTCAATATTTCCTTCAACTGCTGAAAAATATCTTCACACTTGGAATTCCATGCAATTTCACTCCCTTCTTTTGCAAAGAATTTCACTTGCAATCTTTGAAAATCCTTTTATGAATCTTCGGTAATAACCGGAAATACCCATGAATAATTTGACCCCTGTCACATTTCTTAGTGTTGGCCATACTCTAATGGCCTCTATCTTTTCATGATCAAATTCTATCCTCTCTGCTGAAATGATATGCCCCAAGTAGTGAATCTTCTTTTCATAAAATATGCACTTACTTATCTTAGCATATAATTTATTCTCTCTTAAAATTTGCAACACCATTCTCAAATGTTTCTCATGTTCCTCTTCTAACTTAAAGTATATGAGTATATAATCTAGGATCACAATTACAAACTTGTCCAAGTACTCCCTGAACAGACCATTCATTAGACACAAATTTTTGGGGCATTTGATAGTCCAAATGGTACTATCATGAATTCATAATGCCCATATATTGTCTTGAACAATGTCTTGTTGATATCTTCTTCCTTAATCCACACTTGATGATAGCTTGATCTCAAGTCAATCTTGGAAAATATTCTTGCACCTTTCAGCTGATCAAACAAATCATCAATTCTTGGAAAAGGATATTTGTTCTTTATGGTGACCTTATTCAGTTGTCTAGAATAAATGCACAACCTTAAGGTTCCCTTTTCTTCTTCACAAAAAGAACAGGGGCTCCCAAAGGTGACATACTTGGGAGTATATACCCCTTCTTTAATAATTCTTCAAGCTACATCTACAAATCTTTCAATTCATGCATGCCCAGTCTGTACGGTGTATTGGACACTAGGGAAGCTCCCGACACCAAATTGATAGAGAAATCAATGTCTCTCTTTGGTGGAAATCCATGGATTTCTCTAAAAATACCTTCAAAATCCTTTAATACTGGATGGTCTTCAATGCTTTCCACCTTATCTTTGGCTTCCTCTTCCATATGGGCTGCAAAAATATGACATCCCTTTCTGAAAATCCTTTTCAACTACATAGCTGAAATCTCATTAACAGTTATATCTCTTGTAATTCCTTGAAACTTTTCTTGTTTCCCTTCTTCATCAAGGCATGTGATTGTCTTGTTGTATCAATCTAGGACAACATGATGTTTTTCCAACCAATCCATGCCAATTAGACAATCATATGAAACCAATGGTATGATGTTTATATCTACCTTTATGTTGAGTCCATTCATGTCCATCAGACAATCTTTAACCAACTCATTGTTTTTCCTCTTAGCCCCTGTTGCTAATTGAACTAACCAATATTTGTTATGCTTACTCCTTTGCAAGTGAAATATTTCAACAATTTTAGCATTTATGTAACTATGGCTAGCTCCAAAAATAATTAAAATTGCTATGGGATAGTTATTAGTCTTACCTTCCACTTCACTCATGGGAGATTGATACTTTGTTTGCTTGTTGTAAAAGGATGCATAAATCCTTATCATGTTTCCTCCCATTTATTCAATTTTTTCAGCCTCTTGAATGTTGTGGACAATCCTCATTATTTCTCCTATGTTAGGGAAACACCTATATAAGTGATTTCCCTCACATCCCCAACATTGTACAGGTTGTTGCCTTGGCCTTTTCTCAAATGAATCTGCAATTTTGTGTTCATTTTAGGTTGAATATCCTTGTTGATTTGTAGCTTGGTTGTTATTCTTGAAAAACAATGGCTTAAAAAATTTCTATGTTTGATTTGTTTTCCCTTTCATCCTGTAATCCCAAGATTTTTGGAAAACTGGTCTTCCTCTGCTTTGCTCATAAAGATGTCTTTCTATCCTTATTGATTCCTCCAAATTTTTGGGGTTATCATATTGAATCATGTCACTATAGAAAGAGGGTAACCAACTTAGAAACCTTTGGATTTTGACCTTCTCATCCTTTTTGAATTCAACATACTTCAACAATTCAAAGAACCTATTTTCATATTCATCCATCGTCAAGTTTCTCGACTTGAGTTCAAAGAACTCTTTCATCTTCCTTTCATAGTAATGCTCGAACAAATATTTCTCTTCAAAATATCTTTTGAACTTCCTCCATGAGATCCTCTTCTCATCTAGTTTCTCAACTTTCTTAATCTGATCCCACCGCATGGTTTCCTTTCCTTGCAAGTGGTAGATTTAAATTTTATCCTCTACGAGTGAGGGGTAATCATGTAGCTGGAAATATTTCTTCATCTCCAACAGCCATTCCTCGACCTCTTCTCCCTTCCTATGTTCACCATTGAAAGTATGTTGTTTGATATTCTTGAAATTCCATGATCTCTCCTACTATATTTCTCTGTGGAATGATGGTGCCTACTCCTACTCCTTGAGTTCCTATCATTCTCATGCTTATCCCTTCTGCTATGGGATTTGGATGATTCCACTTTTCTAGCACTAGCTTCGGGATTTGTGCCAGAGTCCTTATTGGTTTAATTTTGCAATATGTTCAGGATATTAAGTATCTCTTCCTAAGAATTCATAATCCTTTCACTATAAGCTCTTTAGCTCTGCACTTCCCCATGCAGGCTTCTCATAGTGATAGGTGCATGCCTATCTCTTCTACCACTTGACTATGTCTCAAAATTTCCCATGCTGACATGTAGAACTATAATATATACATCATGGTTGTGTTAAGAACCAAACATCAATATAGCATATAAAAACCTCAGGAAAAGTACTCAACGCCTTGAAAAATAGATAATTTCAGATAATAAGCCTCTTCGAGGGGGCAACCTCCTTTTACCCCACTTAAATGTTCAAGTACAAGAT
>ML779364.1:265238-286325 GCA_009831015.1 Picea engelmannii
ATAATGGCCTAAAACCGACATAATTAAAATAACATTACTAATCTAAATTACAACTAATGGCCTAAAGCCGACATAAATAAAATAGCATTACTAATCTAATATGCCCCAATTAAGGGGTAATGAGCCAATATTAGGGCTTAACAGGTTGTAATATCCCTGAGCATATTCGATAACTCCATTCCTCATATAATAACCAAATTTTCTTTCATGTATCTCTAATTCTACAAGAAATGTGCATGCAATAATTACTGTTAGAAACATGCATAGAATAAAACATTTCATCCATTAGAATACAAGTTATTTCTTCATCAATTTATGAAGGAAAAAAATTACCAATTCAAATTTTGATTCCCTGTATGCATTCCTCTCTAAAACATCTTTCCAATGGTTGTACCCATGCCTCAAACTGATTTCTGAGAAAAATGTTACAACATTTATAAGTTGCAATTTCCACTCTTTTACTTATACAAAAATCTCTTTATTAATTTCCAAGAAATTTATTTCCCAAATCAAAATTATGGTATGACAGATGTCTTTTAATCCTCAATACCTTTCCAACTACTATTCATTTCCTCAAATCCGAGCTACGAGTTGAAAGTTATGGTCTGAAGAAGTTTATGTTGTTTTACCCAATTTACCCATGTATGCTACATGTGTCTTCTTTCACTCCTAGCACATTTTCAGGTACCCATAACCAAAATCTAACTTCACGGTTGTCTTCTATGGATCATAATATTTCCATTGATTACACCTTTTTCCCAAATGAACATCTTAGCATGGATTTATGCCTTATAGCAGAAATTTGGTGCCAAAATTTTACTCTTGCTGTTTTGGCTATAACTTTCTCATACGAGCTCTCTTTTGTGAACAATTTATCTCATTGGATAGCTCTCTCCAAGTTATTTTATTTTTGCTGCATACACATAGTGTACCTTGGTACACTCTATTCTCATGGGTTTTTAGTGGATAAAAATGTTGTTTGGGACCTCAAAAATGCCCCACCAGTTAATGACCTTCAAAACCACAAACTTTCACATAAATTTGACTATTTTACTGTGTTATCAGCTCTTAAATCTCAACCATTGATATCAAATCGGATGAAATAATATTATCTAATACACAATCCATCAACCATCAGTGACCAATGTTCTCCTTTGGGCATGCACATCATCTTTCCCAAACTATCAACCCAACCATTAGTCGTTGACTTATCTCCTTGACAACTGATTTGAACACCCCTTTAAATTGGCCGACCCTACCATCGGTAGTTAGCGACCTTCATTGGTGAATGAAAATCATCACTTATTTGGTGGACACCCGACCATTAGCCCATCAGTTTTCAGTCATCCCCTTCGACTGACGAAATGCTTCACTGGACCGGTCGACCCGACCGTCAACCATTGACCACTTCTATTGGCTAATGTGGCAACTATTGATGTGGCATGACACATGGATGTTGACATGGAATGAGACATCATCTTGAGGTGTCAAATTGGATGACGTGGAATGACATGGATGTTGATGTGGCATGGCACATCATCACATATTTCCTTCATTAGACATTGATTGATTCTCTTGGACAACTTGGAAAACCCAAACACTTTGTCAAATTCAGTCGACGCCTAACCATCAACCCATCAGACATCAGTGACTTTTCATGCTTGATTATTTTATCCCTAACTCTTAGGGATAACTAAGTATATTATTTCTCAAGGCCCTCAGGTTGTAGACATGGAGTATCAAGAGACAACATGACCAATAGTTTCCACTTGCACAGATAGAGACCTTCTTCACCACCACAGTTCCAGGATCATCGTGATGGTATCCACCACATCAACTAGCTTCCAAAATACATTGGGTCTTTATCCTTGAGGTACAACCTAGGTATTATGGTGAGTGTCATTTCAATATTTAAGGAATTTTAGTTTGTTGCATTTATAACTACTTTTGATTATGTAGCAGTTGCTTGGACATTATGCTCTTTTCCTTGTTTCACTTTGGTGATTGACATTGTGCCCTAGTAAGTGGGTCACCCTTGGGGATAGGTTTTCTACTGGGAGGTCCTCTTGACAAGTCATCGTGCCATTCCCAACCATACCTTTCACTTCCACACTTAATCCCCTCATATCCTTACCTTTTGGGATTTTTGGGTGTACTGACCTGAGAAGGGGTCGTCCCTCATTTCATGGGAAGAAGGGTATGAAGGTCCAGGGGCTTGTAGCTAGAAAAAGTTAAAATCCAATCATCAAAATAAACCATAACCCATTGATGATTAATTGGGTTGTTTTTCATTGATGACAAACCTTGAAGCAATTCTGGTAGCCCCAACAGTATGATTAAGGGATTTCATTTTGATTGATGTATAATGGTACGAAGATTAATATATTTGCAGGTAAAAATATTCTAGATGGATAGTACATTTCATTCCATTTCCGATTATATGTGTAACATCACATAACTCCTCACTATTAGAGAGTTATATCCTTGTGAAATTGGATAACCCTCATGAGTTATCTAGAAGGTCAAAGAAGTCAAATTATTCTAGAAGCTCCTAGAAAAAGTTGACTAGTCAAGTGGGTGAAACTAGGAGTTAATCATAAGTTAAGTTGTTGCAATAAGAAAATAATTAAAAATAATTTAGTTGCAACTAGAAGTGGAGAATTTACTATTTGTAGCAAAGTGGGTTAGAAGTGGACAAGTGGAAGGAAATTGGGTTAAGTTTGTCAAAAGGTAACCCCTTGAGGAAGATACATGGGAGTATAAATAAGAGAGAAAGGCTCTCCTATTAACACTGATTGAGAAAATTGAATATCTACTATTTTGTAAGGTTTATTGCAGGTACTCATTGATACATATGAATTTGTGTAAGTCTGAGGTAGCACAAAGGGTTGATGTTGAAAGTTTCAGAATTATAAAAAATATTGAAAAACCCCTAGTTTTTTAAGTGTGCGCAAGCTCTAGTGGAGAAGGGTGTGTACATACATGGGATTTCAGTATAACGGGGAACATACATGTGATAAAAGCCACAAAACTTGAGAAGATGAAGTGTGAGGTCTCTAGAGTCTGAAAGCAAGCTCCCAGGAAGGTCTACAATGATCAGGTACAACAGATCCATCTATACGTTCAAAAGGTATGTCTTGTTTCTATAAGTAGTTGGATTTTGTTGTCTACATGAGAAATGGTTATGGGGGTTTGAGGATTTTCCCTAGAGAGGCTATTGGATGTATGAGAATTACTTTATAAGTCAAATCTATAGAAATATAGTGCTAGTATAATTTATCATTGGTACATCTTGTTAGTGTTGAAGCAAATCTTGTATTTCTTGGCATATGGTTAAGGGGTTTTGTGGTACATGGTTGAGAGATTGTATTTGTGAAGTGGTTGATGTATCGATAGGTTGTATGTCAGTTAGGGTTTGATTTCCAGTCCATGTGAGGGTTATTATACTCGTTCATGATTATACATACTTGGATGGCACATGCCTAGAAGGATATAGATGCACTTGGTTAAGGGATTTGTATGAGGATGTATGCATAGGGCATAGCTATGGTATGGACACAGTGACATGTTGCAGGTTGATGTGACAGAGGAAGAAAAGGTTCAAAGATTTTTTAGGAAAGATAAAACCCTAGTTTTCAAAAGACGTACGCAGGCTGCAGTATAGAAAGGGCACATACATATGCGTGTTGCAACACAAACAGGTCATGTACCTATTGATTTTTGTTGGTACAGGAAGAGTATAGGTACAAGTTGGTTACAGGTTAGTGGAACAGATTGGTTATAGGTTGTTGTCACAGATTGGTATAGGTTTACTATGGTATATCTCATAGTGATAGTGTGGAAGTGGTTTCATCATTTCATTTATATTTCAGGGAAGCAGGACATGACAAGGATACGTGGTTGTAGCCACCTTCCGGTTGTATCCAGAGAACATAGGAGTTTGTATCCTCCTGGTTATATCCAAAGAATTGGGGAGTTGGAGCTTCCCTCAGGTTGTAGCTTGAAAATATAGGGGGTCAAAGCCTCCTTCCAGTTGCAGCTAGAGAACAAAGGAAGTTGGTGCTTCCAATGAATGTAATTATTAAAGACATAAGAAAAATCATTTTGTGGTTTTCTCCCGCATTGGGTCTCCACGTAAAAATACTAGTGTATTGTGCATGTGAGTGATTTTTCATTGTTTATGGTTTATTTACTTTGTACTTATTGGATGATAATGTTATATTGATCATAAATATAAATAACACTTACATATTGTGGTTAAAAGGATTAAAAATATCTATTAATGATTCTCCCCCCCTCTCATTTATCCAACACATTCTAGATGCTCGCCCAAGAATCCCAAGGAAAATCAAATGTCTCTCATAAGAAACTGATGGGACCCATGAAAAATAACTAATACAATGCCAACCAAGGAGTACCATGTGTGGGAACTATTTTAAATTCTTAGGTAGCAACCCCACACATGTTTTCAACTTGGGGAAGAATGATGTGACCAGGGTAGAGTTAAGGTGGGCACTTTTTTTCATGCTTAGGTAGAAGTCCCACCTTGGCTTCAACCTGGAAACATATTAAAAGAATAAAAGGCAATAAATGGGCTCGGAAAAAGGTTGGATTGAAAACGAAGGTGCAACACACCCTCTACAAAGGCACCCATAAATGAGACACTACGATCCCTTGTATGTCATGAACCCCATTCCCAAAAGTCTTTCCCCCATCCATGTCGCTTCATCCACATGACTTAGATAAATCTCCCCTTGGGAAAAAATCCTAAACTTGAGGTACGATTCACCCAATAGGTCGTTGTGTAAATCCTCCCATACCTAAACTGGGAAAAATTTATAGGGTCTTTGAGAACTTGTTTATTTTGATGAGGTAGTTTGTATGTACATACTTGGATGGATATTCTATTGATTTGATTTACTCATCATGATGCATTTGACTTGATATCCTTGGAGGGAATATTCATTTTTTTTGCAGGACCTAGTTGGTGGACAGTTTTGGAAGAACAAGCCTAGCTTGGGCTTCCTTGGGGCTTGAAGCCCATAGGTTGGATACCAGGGCCCACATGTTGAATGATGATGATTTCCTTTGGAGGCCTAATATTACACCATGAAATATCTAACCCAACCTCTTACTATCCCAACTACTTACTCTTGGGGCCAAAACATCATACTTTTAGGGCTTGATGTCATGCATGGGTTAGGATTTGGTGGTGATGTTGACACTTGGAACCTTTGGATAAGGGAGGACGCCTTGAATTGTTGGAAAATTCCCTAGCGCCTTGGAAGAAGGCCTTTGGAGGCATAGCATCTCATCCCCAACCTCAATGAATTGCAAAATATGCCAAAATGTTTCCCTAAATGGGTGATGTTGTGTTTTTTCTAGGGTTTCTAATGTGCAAAATAAAATTTTAAATTGTAAAGGGGAAAAGTAAGGGTTGTTGACCCCTTTCTTTGTGGTTTACCCTAAACTAAGTGTACAAACTGTTATTAGAGGTTTTGTATAAATAGAGATCATTTCTATCTCATTTTAACATAGCTCTCCCATATGGAGAAGGATACCTTGCTAAAATTTTCTCCCTACTTGGGAAAATTAATTTTCTCTCTCTATTTCAATATGGTTTATCTCTTTTCTTATGTAAGGAAGTGGTGAAATATCTCTTGGAGGTTCTTTCTCTTTACTTGGTGATGAAAATTCTTGTTAACTAGGGTTTGTCTTGGCATTTTTTGGAATTTGTAAGGAAAATATGCCTTTGTTAGGTTTCTTTCTTGTTCCATGGTTTTTATTGGCTAGATCCTTGGAGGAGTATAAGGGAACACAATCTCCACCGGGTTTTATTATTTTTGTTTTTTGAAAGGACTATTGCAAAGGTTGCTTGGAGGGGTAAAATGGTTTACACCCTCCTAGATCTTACCTTATTAAGGTTACTTGCTCAATGGAGTAAAAGGGATTATACCCCTTGAGAAGTAGTAGGCCTAATATGGTACAATAAGACTCCATAACCCATTTGAAAAGGCACTAATAATTTATTGGATTGTAGAAATAAAATACTTGCATTAAAATATGTAATTTTACGAGATATTGAATTTTTTCAAACTGGAATCAATTCTTTTCCTTAATTGATTGGTTGAGCCACTGGGGCATTTTGATTGGTCAAGGATATCTTGTTGTTGTCACAAACTTATGCTACATCCATTAGGGTTGTTGAAAACTCTCCTTTTCAAGCTTAATTTCTCACTCTTTTACCATTGGAAATAGTTGGAAAGTTGTTATTGTTAATCTACTTGACATTGGCTATTGTTGGGAAAATGTTTGGCTAATTCCTTGGGGTAAAAGTTGATTTTGTCGAAAATATTTTAAATAGACATTTGGATTCTCTGAAAAATCTTTGAAAACATCTTTTTACAACCCTAATTCACCATCAACTCTTCTGCTAAATTATTGGGAATGAGTCTACATGTTTATTGATTCATATCCTAATAAATACTTCATGCTTTTGATGATTATATATATATATATATATACGTGTTTACTATTGTAAATCAGGACAACACGATTCACTTTCTTGTCCCATTGATCATAAGGCTTGTATCACTATTATTTGTCTTGTTTCGGGCTGGTCTAACACCTTGGTGTAGGTACTTAAGTATTTGGAAATAATTTACTTTAAACACGACTCATTTTCAATCCCTCATACTTCTTCCATCATTGAACTAAGGGGTTCATCTCAGTGTCTCTCCATCTTCCATCTCAATCCCCCTAGGGTCACCTAGGACTCTCCCTTGTGTCATATTTTTCCTTCATAGAAGCAAGGGAGGGTTTATCTGAGGTGAGAGTGGATAATTTCTCCCACCATTATTGCCATCCAATAGATAGGGTCATCCTTTTCCCAACCTACAGTTTGGGCGATAACATTTTGGCGTCATTGTTGGGGAGGATTTTGAATCCTCTTTCATGACCTAAAGACACTTTGGAAAGCTATCCAAAATCCTTTCACTAGATTTCTTGGTGACTCAACTTGAAGGAAATTCCCCTTCCACCCTTGATGATCTCCTCTTAAAGCTCATCTAGTGACTCCACCTTCCCAGAACCCACCTTTCCTTGTTTCCCCCTTCCCATCCTTTGATGAGCCTTGATCTCATCTGGTGACTCCATTGAGGTGTCTTTTTAGTCAATAGAATTATGGCACCATGGGATGAACCCTCATCCATAATTTTCCATTCCTCGAGAAGGGCACTTTTACAAATGGAAATGGAAAAGGCTACTAATGAAGCTACTGAGGAACTAATGAATCATGTAAAAGAGTTATTTCAAAAATATGTCAAAGAACTATCCCTCGAGGATGAAGAAATGCTTGAATGATAGATATATGAAGAAATTTACCAAGAAGATCCTAATAAAGTTTCTCATGTTGAATATCTAGACGAGACATTTGATGAAGACATCAAGGCCTTGGTTCCTCCGACGCATCAAGACGATAACATGATGATTTGCAACCCTTTTGAATACCTTGATGATACTTTTTTTCATGAATTTAGAAGCAACGAAGTGTTAGAGGATCCCTTGGATGCGATAGGTCTTTTTGAAGAAAAGAAAACAAAGTTCTCTGTATTAAGAATCAAGCCTCTTATGATGAAGAGGCGATGGAGGAGCATGTCCATAAAGAGAAAGAAGAATTTTGATGAGGCGCAACATGTTAAGAAGCCTCATGAGACATCGTTATCTTTTCTCCCACTTGATGAAGTTGAGGATGTCCAACCTTACTCTCTTCCTACACATGAAGTTGAAGAAGAAACTAGTCTCAATGATGAAGAATCTGAATATCCAATTGAAGTTTCCCTAACCCCTATTTTTCCTACATACAAAGATAAAGAGAC
The DNA here is from genome assembly GCA_009831015.1 of Picea engelmannii. Classification (NCBI taxonomy): domain Eukaryota; kingdom Viridiplantae; phylum Streptophyta; class Pinopsida; order Pinales; family Pinaceae; genus Picea; species Picea engelmannii. The sequence continues at coordinate 273,116 of ML779364.1, forward strand.
AGTCATTTTTAGTCACACTGATGGTGTTGTAAAATAACCCTTAGATATGGTTGATGATCATATTGACACTTTCATAAAGATTGGTAGATGCAGATGGTATTTTGTTTGTTTCACTTTTGATAGAGACCCCATCTACAATATTGAGGGTAGCTCTCAAGAAAAACGGGTTAAGTTGTCATCAAAAGACTGGTATTCATGTGTATATGATTCATATGTTTGGCAACCTGGTGATGATATGGTTACATATTTTTTCCATCCATTCGAGGATGACCTGTCGCAACATTTTCAGGGTGATTTTCAGTTATCCCTTGGGAGTTGTGATGCAAATCCTTTTGGGGATGCATACTTTATCTATGAGGAATTTCAACCACCTTCATCCTCAATTTTATATGAACACTAGGATGTGTCCATCCCAGAGGAATCAAAGGCTCTCTCTACCAAGAAAAAGTATTTTCATCTTGGGGACTTTTACAAGTATTCATAGATAAAGAGGAAACATTTTTCTTTCTCTAGACCTGAGTTTGTCCCTTACCTCATTTCGTCTTCTCAGGGAAATCATGGGGTATTCTTGGGATCTCTCATGTCTTCAAAGTCTTCAGGAAGCAATGATCATATTAATGGGGATGACTATGACCCATCATCTACTTATGGTATCCCTCTTCAGAGATGGATTTATAGAGCTTGTGGTTATCCTTTCAGGTAGGATTTCTAAGATGATCAGAATTGCAGTTGCTCTTTTCAGCAAGATTTCCTCCCTCCCACCCATCTCTAACGAATTTCATTTCATTTCATGATTATATGTATATTTATGCTCATGATTATTATGTTCTCAACTTATGTTTTTTTTATTGCATGATTAAGCATAGGGAGAGATACCTTGATCAAATGATGAACATATGGTTGCACTGGTTGTATGACTTCACCTAACTTCGACCATCACCTCATCGCCAGGGCCCAAAGGCCCTAGGTAAGTAGGTAGGTCATCTTGATTTCCTGCATTTCCATATTTATTTCTCATGGTAGTTTAGTTGCATTTCATTTTTTTTTTACTTTCATTTTTCTCTACTTTCCTTATTGATTTACGTTCTTTCCTTTTCATCATATATATGAAAAAATGAAAAAAAAAAATCTAGGTTAGTTGTCATTTTTGGTTTTTCATTATATGGTCAAAATATGAGTGAGCCATCCTACAGTTAATGAGTTTGTTGTTTCAGTGTGTGTGGGCACAGGTTCATTAGGAGATGTTGTGGTTCTCATGCACTATACGGTGAGTACATGTCCCCAAGTAGGATCCATATGTTATCCCTAACTCTTAGGGATAACTATGGAGATGATGTCTCAAGGTCCTTAGGTTGCATACATGGAGTACCGAGAGACAACTTACCAATAGTGTCCACTTGCACATATAGAGACCCGCTTAACCACTATAGTTCCAGGATCATTGTGACGGTATCCACCACATCAACTAGCTTCCAGAATACATTGGGTCTTTTTCCATGAGTTACAAGCCAGGTATTATGGTGAGTTTCATTTCAATATTTGAGGCATTTAAGTTTTCTGCATCTATGACTATTTTTTATTATGTAATGTTTTCTTGGAAATTATCATATTTTCCCTATTTTACTTTGGTGGTTTACGTTGCACCCTAGTAAGTGGGTCACCCTTGAGGATAGGATTGATACTGGGAGGCCATCTTGATGATTTATTGTGTCATTCCTGACCATACCTGTCACTTTCCACACTTCATCCCCTCATCTCCTTACCTTTTGGAATTTTCGGGTGTACTGACCTAAGAAGGGGTTGTCCCTCATTTCATGGGAAGAAGGGACTAAAGGCCCAGAGGCTTGTAGCTAGAAAATGTTGAAAGAAAATCATTAACATTCTACATGCTCGCCCAGGGATCGTGAGGACAATAAAATGTCTCTCATAAGAAGCTGATGGGACTCATGAAAATTAACTAATACAAATCCCAACCAAGGAGGAGCATGTGTGGGTACTATTTTTAATTCTTAGGTAGAATTCTTGACTTGTTGGAAAATTACCTAGAACCTTGGAAGAAGGCCTTTGGAGGCCCAACATGTCATCCCCAACATCAACGACTTGCCAAATATGCCAAAATGTTTCCCTAGAGGGGTGACGTCATGTTTTTCTAGGGTTTCTAATGTGAAAAATCAAATTTTAAATTGTAAAGGGGAAAAGTAAGGTTGTTGACCCCTTGCTTTGTGGTTTAACCTAAACTAAGTGGAAAAACTCTTATTAGAGGTTTTTGTATAAATAGAGATCATTTCTATCTCATTTTAACATAGCTCTCCCATGTGGAGAAGGATACTTGACTGAATTTTTCGCCTTACTTGGGAAAATTCATTGTCTCTCTCTATTGTGACATGGTTTATCTCTTGTCTTATGGAAGGAAGGGCTGCGCTATATCTTGGATTTTCTCTCTCTTTCCTTGGTGATGAAAATTCTTGGTAACTAGGGTTTGTCTTGCCATTTTTTGGAATTTGTAAGGAAAATCTACATTTGTTAGGTTTATTTCTTGTTCCATGGTTGTTATTGGCTAGATCCTTGGAGGAGTATAAGGGCATACACCCTCCACCAAGTTTTTTCATTTTTTCTGTTGAAAGGACTATTTCAAAGGTTGCTAGGAGGAGTAAAAGGGCTTACAACCTCCTAGATCTTACCTTGTTAGGGTTACTTGCTCAAGAGAGTAAAAGGGTTTACACCCCTTTAGAACTAGTAGGCCTAACCTAGTACAAGAAGACTCCATAACCCATTTGGCAAGGAACTAATAATTTATTGCATTGGAGAAATAAAATGTTTGCATTGAAATACGTAATTTTACGAAATATTGAATTTGTTCAAAGTGGAATCAATTATTTCCCCTAATTGCTTTATTTAGCCACTAGGGAATTTTTGTTGGACACAGATATCTTGTTGTTGTTACAAACTTATGATACAACCATTAGGGATGCTTCAAACTCTCTTTTTCAAGCTTAATTTCTCACTCATTTACCATTGGAAATAGTTGGAAAATTGCTTTTGTTAATACAATTGATGTTGGCTATTGTTGGGAAACAATTTGGCTAATTCCTTGGGGTAAAAGTTGTTGTTGTAGAAAATATTTTCTATAGCCATTTGGATTCTCTGAAAAATATTTGAAAACATATTTTTGTAGCCCTAATTCACCATCCAATATTGTGCTAAAGTATTGGGAATTAGTCTACATGTTTAGTGCTTCATTGCCCAATAAGTACTTGATGATTTTGATGGTTATTTCTACAGTAAGTAATTTTGATTACATTGTTGATATATATATATATATATATATATATATATATTTGTTTAATTTTGTAAATCAAAACAACAATTTTGAATTGTTTGTCCCATTAATCTTAAGGCTTGTATCACTCTTATTTGTCTTGTTTCGAGCAGGTCTAACACCCTGGTGTAGGTAATCAAGTCTTTGGAAATAATTTCCTTTCAACAGGACTCGTTTTCAAGCCCTCATACTTCTTCCATCATTGACCTAAGGGGTTCCTCTCATTATCTCTCCATATTTTCTCTCAATCCCCCTAGGGTCACCTAGGATTCCCCCTTGTGTTGGATTCTTCCTTCACAAAAGCAAGGGAGGGTTTATATGAAGTGAAAGTGGGTAAAATCTCCCACCATTATCGCCATAGAGTGGATTGGGTCAGATTTTTCCCCACCTATAGTTTGCATGATAAAAAATTCGAAACACTTAGACAAATCGGTCGGTGCCCGACCATTGTCCCATCGGCCATCGGTGATTCCCATTGGTGATTGAAAATGCTTCATTGGATTTGGCCAATTCCCGATCATCATCCATCGATAGTTAGAGATATCTCCTGGCCAAACCAAACTCTTCACCATTTTGGTCGACCCGACCATCGATCGTTGGCAATTTCTCTTGGCAACCAAACCAAACTCTTTTCCAATTCAGCCAACTCAACCATTGGTCGTCGGTCATTTATCTTGGAAAAATTCAACACTTGATTTTTTTTTGACATTTCTCTAATTGATATCGACCTTCGATCTAATCCATTTCAAAAACCCCTGAAATGAATCCTAGTTGTTGATTTGCTCAACCTTCAAAATGGTTGAAACGTTACAAATTTTCAAATTTATTAAAGATAATCTCGGTCATTGATCTTGAGATCAAACACGATCTCGACCATCGATTCTCCAAACTTCTTGCAACTCTACAACATCCATTAAAACTTGAAATTCAACCACTCCAACTCGAATTCAACTCTACAACTTTGCAGATTGACTTCATTAAACCTCTTAAACAACTCTGAGTCAATTAAACTCGAATATTGCTCATTTGGAGATTTCTCTCTGATTCTTCTCTATTTTCCCCCCAAATTTGCATAGATAGATTTGTAACGGAAAATTTGACCAATTCACAGCCATCTTCGACCATGCAATCTCGGTGTTTTAACATGAGGATTTGATACCATAATTTAATGTCCCTCATCCCAACTGAGGTACATTACGGTGCAAAATACTCATAAAAATAAAATTTCAAGAGCTAATTAAATTTTTGTAGCTTTCAACTACGAATTACATCTAGAAATAACTATTGTATATTACCATTTATTTAATGCATTTACAGCCAGCTAAATAGACATGAATGCATCTTAATAATTCAACACAGTAGCATATAAAAAATTCTAAAATACACAGAGTACATGGACAACAATAACACATTTAAAATATCACAACAACAAGATAAAACACATATCTTTTAAATATGTTATGCAACCAACTGCTTGGGATGAACATTCCAGCTAACCATATAATAATTTCTCCAAATGTCAATATCCAGTCATGCCTGACCTAAGGCTAGTAATCCAAAAAAGAGGGTGGTCTCTCACATTCTACTCATAGCTCATAAAATTCCCAACCCACTGGTATCTTCCTTCATCTATCTCGATTTTCCACTAGATCTCTTCCTCTTGACCTACCCAAAGCAAGGAATGTACCCCTTTACTGATCTCAGTCTGTAGTGTCCCCAAGGCCGAGCCCCATTGTAAACCATGTTCTGAAATGAATTGTAATTATGTTTTATAGGCTGGTGAGCCAAGTTTTTATAATATTGAGGCTTATGTGTTTGTTAGGCCAGGGAGCCTGAGTGTTGAAGGCCAGGAGCCTGCTGTTGTATATGTAATCACGCAAAACAATTAATAAAATATAAACACCACCATGTGCAGACTGACCACGATGAATGAGTGAAGGGGGACTAAGCATCCATAGAGTGGGAAAGGAATTAGGGGATGGAAGGTGGGAAAAGGGGCTAAGTGTTGAGCCTAGGGGGCTTAAGCCTGGGAATAATATTTTAATATTATCCCAAAAGAATTGTGCATTTTATGTTTTATCCTAAGTTTCTGGCAAGGGGAAAACATACAGGGGAGATGCGTGCTGGTGGAATGCATGCAGTTTCATGGGTGACAAGTGTCAACCCTGACGCATGCGAATAAAATGGCCAGGGTGAGCCGTGAGAAGGGTTCCTCCCTCATTCTACCCAATTGTCTGAATGCGTACGAAGCCCTAGATAGTACTACCAACCCGACTCCTACAGAGAACCTTCGTGCGTCCTTATGATTTGAAAAGTATGTGTCTGGCTCTGGGAAAACCGGTGTGTATATTCCCTAAACGAGAAGCCTACATGGATTTCAAAAAAGAGTCTGTGTTTGTTCTGGAAAGTTGGTATACCCCTTCTCTGTTCTAAACTGGGGAGTCTGAATCGGCCCCTACGTGGATGAATCGTCATGCATCATTGAGAATCTAGAGAGTGAGTCTATTATGTGATGCCAAATTGAGAAAACAGAAGTGTCTCATCCCTGCTAAGCCTGGTTATACTGTTGCTCCTATCTGGAGCTTCCCTGGGGTGTCCGTGTCTGGATTTCCATGGATTGTGGTGGACGTGTAGTGTTTGATCCTGTGTGGCTTGTTGGCCAGTTTGTACAACACTCTCTCTAGGTGAGAGAGGTGGTTGAAGGTTGGAAGAACAGGTTGTTGGACCTATGAACGACTCCCTCCAGGTGAGAGAGTGCGCAGAGGAAGGAGAGAACTCATGGAAGGAACCCTGTAGCTTCCATAGAGCCCAGAGACTTCTGGTCTGGCCTGTTCCTGTAACCCAAGGCAAGGGAGATTAGCAGCCGAAGGACTGTCCAGGTGATAGAGAAGGTGTATACTCCTAGGGTGGAACATGCATGTGGGGAATGAGGGCCTGTGGACAGTGAGCGTGGGAGGTTCCTGGGAGAGAATCCCTTCCTTGTGGTTGTGTGTTGTTTTCCCTGTAACCTCATCCTAGCCTAGGGTTCCTTGTCTTGGGGTGGAGCTTAGTCCCAGCTCCGGGGTGACCCACTACTGAGCTGATGAGCAGTGTGGTCTAAGGCTGGGAGGTTCGTGAAAGGCCTGCACTTGGTTGGTGGATTCTATCACTGTTAAAATATAAGTATCTGATTATGTTTTAATCATGTTTTGCATGACTCTACTACTTATGTTATCATGATTTCCGCTGTGTATATGAATCAATATGAAATGTTGTTGATTGTTAATTATGGAAGTAACTCATATGAATACTATGTGTAGAATGTGTTTATTTGTTTAAATGCATGGGTTTTATAATACCTGTATGAGTTATGTACAAAGTGGTGTCATAATCTTCTCTTAATAGTGATTAAGCCTTGGTAGCCAGAAAAGGTGCGCTACAGTTTGGTATCAGAGCCAAGGTTTCGACCCTGAGCCTAGATGGGCTAGTTGAGTGGTCTTTGGACCAAGGGTGCGAGGAGAGATTGTGTCTGGAAGACCAATTTTGGACCCTCGTATGCTCCAAAGTGTCAAGGAGTTACTTGACGAGTTTTTAAGCTCAGGAGGTATAGCGGCGTTATGAATCTGCAGCCATTGTGGCATAAGTCCACAAGGAGAGAGGACTCCACACCATAAGTGTAGGAGCTTTAGGATATGTTAGAGAGGGAAGGTGAACCCTCGTGACCATTAGATCTGGAAAGTGAGCATGGGGTTTAAATCCCTTTGGAATTGCACAGGAGTGTGGAAATCGCGATGCGCGAAATACCGAAATAGATCTAGACCGTCCGAACGACGGAGGCCACGTGTCGTGAGATTTCCCATTTCGGGAAATCGGGAATTGTGATATCGGAAGCCCTGGTAACAAGGGATCGGGACTTTCCATGGTGGAAATCCTAGGATAGATCTGGACCGACCGATTTAAGGAGGCAACGTGCAGAGAGATTACCTGTTTCGAGAAATCGGGGATTGGGGATTCGGGAGTTCTGTTGACAAGAACTCGGGCTCTCACCTTAATAAATATCGACCCATAATGTCGAGACGTTAGCATGTGGCTAAGTCCCGATGAACAGACGATATTTTTTGGGGGGAATCTCAGGGTCTGTAACGATCGTCCAATGTGAGGAAGAGATGTCGTCTTTAAGTTGGGGCGCGAATGCGGATTAAGGTAAGTAGCGAGCAGATCTGGACGGCCAGAGTCCACCCGCCCAGATCTACGGCTGAGGCCTCATTCCGGGACCCCCTTGTCGTTCTATCGTTAATGGGGGGGGGGTTCGGAATAGTGTGGCGTGTGAAATGGGGCCCCCTCTTGTCCTGTTGTCTACTGTGTCGTATTTCCCTCTGCCACCTGTACTCCACTTAACCGTGTGATGGGGCCTGTTCTCATTGGCCATTTGCTAACCCTGTAGGGATTTGTCCCTATTGGTCGGTTGCTAGCCCTGTCGAGGTTCGATGGTTGCAAAGTTGAACGGTTTGACATCACTGTAGCACCGAGGCACGGAATACAAATAGGCACTGTGTTTATTTGAACCGTGATCATGACCCGCAATCACACAGGAACATAGAGAGAGAGAAAGAGCTAGCTTGCGCTAGGCCTCCATAGGTAATTTGGGGTTCTGATTCTGCAAAAATCAATGGAAAAGTTGATTGAGGTAGTGGGTATGATTGAGGAAGAAATCGATGTTTTGGGAGATGGGAGGTGAGAAGAGGTGAACACCTTCGAAACTCAAAATCCCGAAACGATCTACACCGTAGATCATGGGGAGAAGAACTTGACCATTGGATCAAGTAAGTTAGTAGACAGTGAATTCATGATTTCGGCAAATGGAAGTTCAAGATGTGTGGATGCATGAACTTCCGACACCCGAAACCCCGAAACGCCGAAAGGATCTGCGTCGTAGACTTGAGAAAGATCTGACCATTGGATTTTTGTAGGAATGGACATGGACACATGGAGATGTACCACATGCCAGTGGGTCGAGAAGAGAAACAAGAGAGGTGGGACCCGATGATGTCGTTAAAAGATATGTGGACCCTCATGAACGTGCCACATGCCACCGTGGTTGTGGGTGGCCATTGTGCTATGTGGGATTGGAGGATAAAGTAAGTCGGAATTTTGGAAGTCAGGGTTTGGAAAGGAAAGCAATTTTGAAAACCTTGTGGGCCAAAAAACCCGAAACCCAAAGTTTCAAAATCCTGAAGTGCCGAAAATGAAAGTTTCGAAAACCCAAAAATTGCAGAGCCGAACGAGAGCTCAGAAAACTTATTTGAATCAAAATGTCTTTTGTTTTTTGTTCGTATTGGCTTATAAATGTTGAGGATTGTTCTTGAAGGTTTAATGACCTGACAAACCTCGAATTTAATTGCATAGTGCATGTGCAGATTTCAACGGAGGTCAGGACTCTAGTTAAACAATGTCGAGTATGGAGTGGGGAAAGGTGTATATTACCCTAGAAACAGAAGACGAACGGGAAGGAAAGGATGTCAATATGGGAGTGGAGGGATCGAACTCCAATGGGAACAGAAAATAAAAGGATAAGGAAGGACACATAATGAAAATCATTGAAGGATTTCAAAGAGAGGCCAAGGCTCGCTGAGCTGATAGCCGAAAGCTCATGAAAGTCAAGGATCGACAGGGTGAATTAAACTTAAAATTTTTGAAGAGCCTGGAAAGAATAGAGAAGAAAATCGAGAAGGGAAGATACTCAAGTACGACGAAGAGTCACAGAACCCATGGGAGAAGAAGTAGGTCGAGGAGTGGTAGCCTACATCTTAGTTGCTCCCAAAGACATTCTGACAGGAAGACACACAGTAGTTCAAGCCCATTCCCTACCAGAAAACATCAAAAATTTGGAAAGGAGGAATTGAAAGGGGAGATGAACAAGATTAAGCCTCCAACATTTGATGGAGAACATAAGAAGGAGGAAGATGCTGAGACATGGTTGCTTTGCATGAATAAATACTTCCAATTGCAGAATTATTTCGCCCATGCAGAAGGAAGAATTGCAATGTACCAATTGAAAGGAAAATCATCCATGTGGTGGGATAAGTTTGTGCAGGTGCAACACATCAGAGAGAAAGAGGTCACTTGGAAGGAATTTAAGAGGTATTTCGAGAAGAAATACCTGACTAAAAGATATTATGACAGAAAGATGAAGGAGTTCTTCAAACTCAATCTAGGCAGCATGACTATTGATGAGTATGAACAAAGTTTTCTAGAACTACTGAAGTATGTTACATTCATCAAAGATGAGGCTGTCAAGATTCAAGGATATCTAAGTGGACTTCCACCTTCCATGAGTGACAAGATTCAATATGATGATCCTAAGACCATGGAAGAAACAATAAGAAGGGAAAAATGCTTGTATGAACAGCAAGGAGAAAGTCCTATCCATCAGAAGGCTTGGAATGATCAGAGGAAGTTTAAGAAGGAACAGAGGCAGAAGGGAAACAAGCCTTCCTTTTTCAGAAACAGACCTTGGGGACAGTCATCTTTTAGAGAGCCCAGGAAAATTGAAGGGAGTGAGAAAGTTCCAAGACCGCCACCTATGGAGTGTTGGGGTTGTAAAGGGAATCATAGGTACAGAGATTGCCCCCACAGAAAAGACAAATCAAGAACTGTCCATATTGTTCAGCAAGCTAAAACAGTGGAGGATATGGGTAGCATAATTCCGAGGATCTACGCAGCCCTGGACAACAAGCAAGCAGAATTTCAATCGCACATGATTGAAGTGGAAGGTATGATCAACAACCGACCACTTATTATTTTAATTGATTCAGGGGCTAGCCATAGTTATGTAGATCCTAGAGTGGTGGAAAGTTTGCATCTAACGAGAAGCAAACATGAGAAGTCTTGGTTAGTGCAGTTGGCCACAGGGACCAAGAGGAAGGTCATTGAATTGGTTAAGTCTTGTTCAGTGGACATGAAAGGAATGAGCACTAAGGCTGAATTGAATATTCTGCCTTTAGGCTCATACGATTGCTTAATTGGGATGGACTGGTTGGACCAGCACCATGCCCTTCTGGATTGCCATAAAAAGGGGTTTACATGCCTGAACGAGGAGGGAAATCAGGTAAGATTCCAAGGAATTCCCAGAGCCGTGGCTGTGAGGGAAATCTCAGCCATGCAGTTGAAGAAATGTTACCGGAAAGGCTGTCAATTATTTGCAGCTCGGATGAAAGAAGTATCCCGAGATGAAGTCTCGAATCTGTAGGACCACGAAGTACTCAAATAATTCAAGGACATATTTCAGGAGGTACCTGGACTACCTCCGAGGAGAGACATCGATTTTTCTATAAATTTGATGCCTGGAGCAACTCCAGTTTCGAAGGCTCCTTATAGAATGAGTACACCAGAGATGAAAGAGTTGCAATTGCAGCTCGAAGAGCTACTAAAGAAAGGTTACATTCACCCCAGTGTGTCACCTTGGGGAGCCCTGGTCCTATTTGTGAAGAAGAAAGATGGGACGTTGAGGCTGTGCATTGATTTTCAGCAGTTGAATAAGGTCACTGTCAAGAAAAAGTATCCTCTGCCAAGGATTGATGATCTTTTTGATCAGTTGAAGGATGCAAAAATATTTTTGAAAATAGATCTCCGATCAGGATATCACCAAGTGAGAATAAAGGATGAGGACATCAGCAAGATTGCTTTTAGAACAAGGTACAATCATTATGAGTTCACGGTGGTGCCGTTTGGGCTGTCCAAAGTGCTTGTTGTTTTCATGTGCTTAATGAATGGAGTGTTTAGAAATTATTTGGACAAGTTTGTCATAGTCTTCCTGGAAAATATCTTGGTGTGTTCCAAGACAGAGGAAGAACATGAACAACACCTAAGAATGGTGTTGCAGGTGTTGAGAGAACACCAACTATATGCAAAACTGAGAAAGTGCTCATTTTACCAAAGGCAGATCCATTACTTGGGACACATTATATCTGAAGAAGGGATTGTTGTGGATCCTAAAATGGTAGAGGCCATTCGAGAATGGCTAGCACCAAGGAATGTGGCAGAAGATAGATATTTTATGGGTCTGGAAGGCTACTATAGGAGGTTTATAGCCGGATTCTCAAAAATAGCTCATTCTATCACTTCCTTGCAAAGGAAGGAGAAGAAGTTCTAGTGGACTGAAGAATGTGAGAGCAAATTCCAGTGATTGAAGCAGCTGCTAACTAGTGCTCTGATCTTTAATATTGCAGATCCAGATAAGGATTACATAGTGTGCACAGATGTGTGTAAGGAGGGGCTGGGAGGAATTCTCAGCCAAGAGAGATTTGTAGTTTGTTATGAATCCCGAAAGTTGAAGGAGCATGAGAAGAATTATGCCACTCACAATTTAGAGCTGGTAGCAATCGTCCACGCCCTGAGGAAATGGAGACATTACCTCATGGGCAAGAGATTCGAGTTGAGAACAGACCATAACGGTCTGAAGTATTTATTTGATCAGTCAACCTTAAATGCCAGGAAAATCAGATGGCTGGAATTTCTGTGTGAATATGACTTTGATATCAAGCATATCAAAGGGAAAGAAAATAAGGTGGCTGATGCACTCAGCAAAAAAGTGCATGAATTACATGCTACAGCCGTTAGCATGTACCAGAATGATATGAAAGATAAAATTTTGGAAGCTGCAAATACTGATTTGTAGTACAAAAGTCTAGTAGAAAAGCTACAACAACATGAGGGACCATAGACCAAGGAAAGTTACACCTTGGGAACTGATGGTCTACTTTTGTATAAAAACAGAGTGTATGTACCCAATGTTCGAGAATTGAAGCTGGCAATTCTAAAGGAGATGCATAACGTGGCTTATTATGGACATATTGGTTATCAGAAGACAATGGCAGCAGTCAAAAGCCATTATTTTTGGTCGGGTTTGAATAAAGAAATTGTTGAATACATCGCCAGATGTATGGAGTGCCAGAAGGTTAAGGTTGAGCATAGGCACCCAGCAGGGTTGCTACAACCTTTACCTATTCCTGAATGGAAATGGAACTTGGTAACAATGGATTTTATCAAAGGATTGCCCATAACAAGCAAGCAGCATGATTCAATCATGGTGGTGGTGGACAAGCTTACTAAAGCTGCCCATTTTATTCCACTGAAAACCACCCACAGAGCAGCAGATGTTGCTGATATTTTCCTAAAAGAAGTTGCACCCTTCTATGGAATTCCTAAGACAATTGTATCTGATAGGGACCCAAAATTCACTTCGAATTTTTGGAAAGGACTGTTCAAAGGATTCGAAACGAATCTGAACTTTAGCACAACGTATCATCCTGAATCCGATGGACAGATAGAGAGAGTGAATAGAGTAATAGAAGACATGCTGAGAATGTATGTGATGGATAAACCATCAAGGTGGGAAGACTACCTGCATTTGGTAGAATTCACCTACAATAATGGGTATCATGCATCATTGAAGATGAGCCCATTCGAAGCGCTTTATGGAAGAAAGTGCAACACTCTAGTGAGCTGGGATAATCCAATTGACAGAGTAGTAGTTGGGCCTGAGCTACTCAAAGAGATGGAAGACCAAATGATAAGAATTAAACATAATCTAAAAGCTTCCCAGGACAGGCAGAAAAGTTACGTTGATAGTAACAGAACCCATAGAGAATTCAAAGTGGGTGAACATGTTTTCCTGAAAGTGAAAACTAACAGGAGTTCCCTGAGGCTGGGAAGTTGCGCCAAGTTGGCAACAAGATTTTGTGGGCCATTTGAGATCCTGGAAAGGATTGGGCCAGTTGCATACACGCTTGCATTACCTGCATCTATGACTGTACATAATGTGTTTCATGTTTCACTGCTTAAGAAATATGTACCTGATGCTAATCATGTTATCGATTGGAATGTGATTCAGGTGGAACCAGAAGGTGTCCT
>ML779364.1:286375-335111 GCA_009831015.1 Picea engelmannii
AAGAAATATGTACCTGATGCTAATCATGTTATCGATTGGAATGTGATTCAGGTGGAACCAGAAGGTGTCCTGCAAGTGCATCCTGTGCGCATATTGGACAGGAAAAACAAACAGCTCCAGAATTGAGCTATAGAGCTTGTAAAAGTCCAGTGGACCTAGTACGATCCTGAGGATGCGACATGAGAGCATGCAGATGTTATGCGGGTAGAGTACCTGCATCTTTTTGAAATTTTTTGAAAATCTTGCAGATGTTGTGTAAAGTTACACTAAGGACAGTGCAAAAATAAGGGGAGGGGGATTGTAGTGTCCCCAAAGCCAAGCCCCATTGTAAACCATGTTTTGAAATGAATTGTAATTATGTTTTATAGGCTGCTGAGCTAAGTTTTTATAAGCTGGAGGCTTATGTGTTTATTAGGCCAGGGAGCCTGAGTGTTGAAGGCCAGGAGCCTACTGTTGTATATGAAATCACGCAGAACAATTAATAAAATATAAACACCGCCATGTGCAGACTGACCACAATGAATGAGTGAAGGGGGACTAAGAATCCATAGAGTGGGCAAGGAATTAGGGGCTGGAAGGTGGGAAAAGGGGCTAAGTGTTGAGCCTAGGGGGCTAAACCTAGGGGGCTAAAGCCTGGGAATAATATTTTAATATTATCCCAAAAGACTTGTGCATTTTATGTTTTATCCTAAGTTTCTGGAAAGGGGAGAACATACATGGGAGATGCGTGCTGGTGGAATGCATGCAGTTTCATGGGTGACAAGTGTCAACCCTGATGCATGCGAATAAAACAGCCAGGGTGAGCTATGAGAAGGGTTCCTCCCCCATTCTACCCGATTGTATGAACGCGTACGGAGCCCTGGATAGTAATACCAACCCGACTCCTGCAGAGAACCTTCATGCGTCCCTGTGATTCGAAAATTCTGTGTCTAGCTCTGGGAAAACCAGTGTGTATATTCCCTGAATGAGAATCCTACGTGGATTTCGAAAAAGAGTCTGTGTTTGTTTTGGAAAGTTGGTATACCCCTTATCTGTTCTAAACTGGGGAGTTTGAATTGACCCCTACGTGGATGACTCGTCACACATCCTTGAGAATCCAGAGTGTAAGTCTATTCCGTGATGCCAAATTGAGAAAACAGAAGTGTCTTGTCCCTGCTAAGCCTAGTTATACTGTTGCTCCTGTCTAGAGCTGCCATGGGGTGTCCGTGTCTGGATTTCCATGGATTGTGGTGGATGTGTAGTGTTTGATCCTGTGTGTCTTGTTGGCTAGTTTGTACAACACTCTCTCCAGGTGAGAGAGGTGGTTGAAGGTTGGAAGAACAGGTTGTTGGACCTGTGATCGACTCCCTCCAGGTGAGAGAGTGCGCAGAGGAAGGAGAGAACTCTTGGAAGGAACCCTGTAGCTGCCACAGAGCCTGGAGACTTCCGATCCAGCATGTTCCTTTAACCCAAGGCAAGGGAGATTAGCAACCGAAGGACTGTCTAGGTGACAGAGAAGGTGTATACTCCAGGGGTGGAACAGGCATGTGGGGAATGAGGGCCTGTGGACAGTGAGCGTGGGAGGTTCCTGGGAGAGAATCCCTTCCTTGTGGTTGTGTGTTGTTTTCCCTGTAACCTCAGCCTAGCCTAGGGTTCCTTGTCTTGGGGTGGAGCTTAGTCCCAGCTCCGGGGTGACCCACTGTTGAGCTAATGAGTAGTGTGGTCTAAGGCTGGGAGGTTCGTGGAAGGCCTGCACTTGGTTGGTGGATTCTACCACTGTTAAAAGATAAGTATCTGATTATGTTTTAATCATGTTTTGCATGACTCTACTGCTTATGTTATCATGATTTCCGCTGTGTATATGAATTAGTATGAAATGTTGTTGATTGTTAATTATGGAAGTAACTCATATGAATACTCTGTGTAGAATGTGTTTATTTTTTTAAATGCATGGGTTTTATAATACCTGTATGAGTTATGTACAAAGTGGTGTCATAATCTTCTCTTAATAGTGATTAATCCTTGGTAGCCAGAAAAGGTGTGCTACACAGTCCCTCGGGCGTGCCTTTCATTTATCACGGTCTCTCTGGCATAGGTAATCAGGAATATCTCAACTGGGAACTCAAGTTAACTTGATGCAAGGAAAAACTACCAGCAACCAACAACAAACACTTGTTGTTTTAGTGAAACTCACTCAGGAGTGTTAGGAAATGAGACATACTTCCACACCAAACCTAGAAGAAGAGAAGAAGAATTTAATCAAGAATGTAAATGACAAAGCTATCACACAGTACACAGAGATTTTACCCTGAAAACCCAAACCAAGAAAACCAACATTCCTTGAGCATTCTGCTCTCTTTTTGTCTTATTCAATCTAAATAAAAGGTTACATGTCTAAACTTGGTCCACATATAAGACACAATTGACATCATACCCTCTTTCCTATGCAAGATAAATAATTTATTCAATCCAACTTACATCTTCATGCCCAACAACCTACATCTAAATATTTCTCTAAAGATTGGTTATCTTATGATTCATTAATTAGCCTTTACAACCTTACAACATGCCTTTTTATAGACTTTACAACAAGAAAAATACTAAAGACATGGAACCCAAAAAATGGTTACAGATCCATGCAGATCATTGGATACAAATCCCAAGAATCTCTGGATTCTGTTATAGTTGAATCCAAGTCAGATTACTAGTCAACCTTCATTCAGTCTTCAGTTGGTCACCACATGCCCGCTTGTCGACCTCTTGTTGGTTGACCTTTTCAACTTGTTTTCGATTAATTTACCATGTTGAACCGCCTTGACCTTCAACTTTGACTTTACCCGGTTGACTAACCTCAACCTTCGAATTACTATTGATCTACCTCAGCCCTTGACCTATTGCCGATCCACCTCGACTTCGACCTTTAGTTGATCCACCTCGACTAGAATTTTATTGCAAAGAATATAACAACCCAAAATTATCCACTTGTTATCTTCTTTGCTGAAACCAGGAGATTCTTGAACTTTCATTCAAAGACCTAGGGAAACAATTCCCATTGCCTCTCTACTCCAAGAAAACTTCACAACACTCATAGACTTTGTTAACGAGTCTACTATGTTCTCCAATGTGCCTACTTTCTCTAGAAACACCTTGTTACTTTCCACCATATCTCTTATGAAATGGTATTGTACATAAATGTGGTTAGTCTTTGAATGATAAGTAGGGTTATTTTCTAGAAATATTGTGCTTTGATTGTCACAACTTATCTTCATATCTCTCTTCTCAAACCCGATTATTGAACACATCATTTCCAACCATATTGCTTATTTTCTTTCGTGAGTGGCTTCCATGTATTCAAATTTTGTTGTTGACAAGGCTACGACCGCATGTCACTTACTCATCCATCTTCTTGCTCAACTGAAAATCTTGAAGACATATCTGTTGGTCAAACTCCGTCGATCCAGATCTCTAGCCCAATTGGCGTCGACAAAGCCATGTACATTTAATTTACCACTATCACCTCCAGGTTTTCCTTGGTAGAATATAGCATAGTCCTTCGTACCACACAAATACGTGAATACTCTCTTGACATTTGTCCAGTTCTCCTTCCCCGGTGATGACATGTACCTGCTCAACATTCCCACTGCATGGGAAATTTTTGGTCAAGTGCATACCATCACATACATTAGACTACCAAAAAAATTGGCATAGGTAACACATGCCATTTCCTCTATTTATTCATGTGTCTTTATACACTATTCATTAGTTAGCCTTGCTAACATAGGAATTGACACCTTCATGGGTTTGCAATCCTACATGTTGAAATGTTTCATAATTGTTTCAGTATACTTTTTCTGATTCAAATAGATATTTCTAGCGGCTCAATCTCTCTTAATTTTCATTCCCAAAATGAAGTTATCTACATCGATATCCTTCATGTCGAACTTGGAGGATAGATTCTTCTTCACCTCCTTTATTGTGTCCATGTTGTTTCCAATTAGCAACATGCCATCGACATACAAAGCTGCATATATGAAACACCTGCCTTCTTCCTTGGAATATATGCAGTGATCAACTTTTCTTCTCACAAATCCCAAACTAAGGATGTATGCATCAAAATTATGGTACCACATCCTTGGTGATTTATTTATCCCATAAAGGGATCTTTTTATTTTACACACCAAATATTTCTTTCCCTCTACTACAAATCCTTTAGGTTATTTCTTGTAGATTTCCTCTTCCAGGTCCCCATGTAGGAACATTGTCTTCACATCCATCTATTCTATTTCCAGATAAAATTTTGCAGCTAGAGACATCGGTAATCTAATGGAAGTTAATTTTGCAACAGGGGACAAAATCTCATTGAAGTTGACTCCCTTGAATTGGGAATATCCTTTCATTACTAGTCGAGCTTTGAACATCTCGACTTGTCCCGCGACATTCATCTTGTTCTTGAATACCCATTTTCTACCAAAGGAATTTCTTCCACTAAGAAACTTGACTAAATCCCATGTCTCTCTCTTGTGAAAGGATTCCATCTCTTCAACCATGGCATCCTTTCAAAGTTTAACCTCTGTCGATTCGAATGCCTCACCGACCGAATTGGGCTCATCATCGATGGAAATTAACATGAATTTGGAATGGAAGTCGGGAAAAATATACCTTTTGATTGATTTTCTTACTCTTTCTGACCTCCTTACTACCAGAGTTTTTTGTTCCACCTCTTCCTCTGATTCAGTTGACTCATATGAATCATCTTCTTCATTCCTCAGCTCAAACCACACCATCTCAAGATTATTCTCAGTCTGACCAATTTCCTTAGGTTCAAACTTACCTCTGAATTCTCTCAAGACCACATCTCGACTATACATTATTTTCCTTGATGCAGGATCCCATAGCTTATATCCATTCATTCCTTCTGTGTATCCAATGAAAATACATTTTACTTCCTTCTTGTCCATATTGCTCCTCGTTTCCTTGGGAACATGCACAAATGAATCATAGCCAAATAATTTGAGAGGTGAAACCGATGGCTTCTTACTTGACCATACCTCATTTGGAGTCATGTAGACTAGCACCAACGAAGGAGACATATTCACTAGATATCTTGTAGTGTCGATTCCCTCCACCCAGAATTCTTGAGCAATCTCAGCACCACTGAGCATTCTCCTTTCCTTGTCCATCAATGTTCTATTCATTCTCTTGGAAACTCCATTTTGTTGTGGGGTATATGGTGTGGTATTTTGGCGTGTTATTCCACACTGCTTACAAAACTTATCTAATTATTTTCCACAGAATTCACCACCATTTTCAGTTCTCAGCACCTTAATCTTCTTATCTGTTTGGTTTTCTACATGAGCTTTAAACTCTTTAAATTTCTCGAAAACCTGTGATTTATTCCTCAATAAATATATCCATGTCTTCCTAGAAAAATCATCTATGAAGGATACATAATATAGGGATCCACCAAGTGAAGGCACTATAATCGGGCCAAACAGATCATTATGAACCAATTCTAGAATCCCATTTTCCCTTATCTCTCTATATGGGAACCTTACCCAATTTTTTTTTCCATATATGCAATGTTCACAAAAGTCAACTTCTAAACCACATTCAGGAAAAACTTCGACCATACCTTTGTTGTGAATAGCTCTAAGTCCTTTTTCTCTAATGTGTCCCATTTGTTCCATAGCATGGTTGGGTCGACTTTATCATGTCTTGTTGAGTCGTTTTATACCGACTCAACCCAAGTAGGGTTGATTTGAGTTGAAGTAGATTCAACTTCAGGAGAAATAATATTGTTGCATCCAGTTGAGTCAACATTCCCTAACATCTTGTATAGGGTTCCAATCCTAACTATTTTCATTAAGACCATCGTACCTTTGACCATCTTGCATGAATCCTTCTAAAACAGAGTGTGCAGTCCATCATCACTCATCTTACTGACAGATATCAGGTTTCTTTCAAAACCTGGAATGTGTAGCACACATGGAAGGGTTATTTTACTCCCACCCTATAGTATCACTTGAAATCTTCCTCGCCCGACAATTTTAGTTGTCATGTCATCCCCCAAGAACACATCACCTCCATCATATCGTTCATACTCGTAGAACCATTCTCTATGTGGTGTCATATAATAGGATGCTCCTGAGTCGATCAACCAAATACCTTGATCCGACTATGTACTGGTCGATGCCAGGTAGACATCACCTACCTTATCTGGGGTCATATTTATCTCAGTCGACTACTTCTCATTGGATCTTGTACTGACTTTCATTCCCTCGACTTATAGTCATTTTTGTAATGCCCATGTTTACTGCATTTCTAACATCTTCTTTTTGACTGAACTGGGGATTTAGATCTACCCTTCGACTTAGATTTTATACTAGATAATTTTCCTTTATCTCTTTCAATTGGTTGACCTCTCACCACTAAAGCATATTTGGTTGATCCTTCCATGTTCTTTCTTCTCATTTCTTCTGATAGTAGAGAAACAACCACATATTCTAGCACTAGAGTGGTTGTATTACTCCCTATAGCCATGACTAAGCTATCCCATGAGCCTGGAAAACTACATAATAGGATTATACACTTCTCCTCCTTTGTTATTTTAATATCCACAGACGATAACTTGCTTAAAATGGTATTAAACACATTTAAATGCTCAGTCACCGAAATCCCATCACTCATTCTCAAAAGATACAATTTATTTCTAAGAAACAACTTATTTACTAGATATTTCAACTGGTATAAGCTTCCCATCTTGTCCCATAGTTTCTTGGTCGAATATTCACCTAAGACATTCAACAATACCTAATGTACAATACATATATGAATCATACTTCTTACTCTTCTTTTGAGTTTCTCCCATTCTTCTGTCGACATGCATGTTGGTTGGGTACCTACAGACTGTTGTCCATTGTTCTCGATCTATAAGATGATCTTCCATTTTAAGCTTCCAAAGCTCAAAATTCTTGCCATTGAATTTTTCTATCTCTATTCTCAAACTGCTCACCATTATTTAACTTGATCTTTAACACAATTTATGACTTACAACATTTACTATACATAGGGTTTTGTTCTCATATTCAAGATTTCTAAATCAAGATCTGATACACATGTCAAAGATTAACATAGATATGATACCACTTTTCAGGAAATGAGACACACTTCCGCACCAAACCTAGTATAAGAGAAGAATAATTTAATCAAGAACGTAAATGACAAAGCAATCACACAGTACACATAGATTTTACCTTGGAAACCCAAACCAAGAAAATCAACATTCCTTGAGTGTTCTTCTCTCTTGTTGTCTTATTCAATCTGAATAAAAGGTTACATGTCTAACCTTGGTCCACACCTATGACACAATCGAAATCATACCCTCTTTTATGTGCAAGAACAACCTTGTAGCCAATTTGGCTTACATCTGCATGACCAACAACCTACATATAAATATTTCTCTAAAGATTGGCTATCTTATGATTCATTGATTAGCCTTTACAACCTTACAACATGCCTCTTTATAGGATTTACAATAGGGAAAACCCTAAATACATGGCGCCCAAAAACTGGTTATAGATCCATGCATATCATTGCTACAAATACCACGAATCTCAGGATTCTATTATAGTCAAATCCAAGTTGGATTACCAGTTGAATACCAGTCGGCCTTCATTCTATCTTTAGTCAGTCACCACATGCCTGATTGTCAACCTCTCATTGGTTGACCTCTTTGACTTTTTGTCAATTCCTTTACCATTTCGAACCACCTTGACCTTAGAATTTTACTTTACTTGGTCGAATAATGTCGACCTTCGACTTTCTATCGATCTACCTCGACCCTTGACCTTTTGTCGATTGACCTCAACTTTGACCTTCAATCAATCCACCTCATCTAGACTTTCATTGCAAAGAATATAACAACCCAACAAGGAGTTCACTCTTCATTCCTGACAACTTGGTTCATAAGTCTTCAGCTACAATTCGCGCCAAATATTCTCCATCATGCTCTAGAATTTTCCCTTCATGGATGCACCAGCTCCAAGATCTCTTTATTTCTCTCTACTTGTTTCTCATGCACAAAAACTTGATTGTTTAAAACTTTTTTCCCCAAACCATACAAATTTCCTTTCTTTGGCTTGCTTGCTTGACTCACGCACTTCCCAAATTTGATTGTAAGCAACCCCCATGTGCCCAAGAACTATGGGATGTGACTACTCACACCCACCCTCTTACATGTATTCAATGATTGGCTTTGGGAACACTCAACAAAAATTTAGAAGGTTCATATAAAAATAGAAAATTTAGGGAAAATGGGTTGAATTTAATTTACATGGATAATTCCCCCTTGGACCCCCTCTTAGGAGTTATCCTAGACACTCCCCTCTCTCGTGGATTAATTCATCCCCCATCTATGTCCATGTCCCCTAGTTAGCATTTGGCATCACATTTTGTTATTAAAACATAGAAATACAATTCACATATTATATCATTGTGGCCATAGCCACACATTATATCTACATAAGCATTAATTAAACTGGGGATGATAGTGGGGATGTTACAACAAAGGTGGTAAATAGAAGTTTAGGAAATATTTTAAGATGTCTAGTAGGTGAACATCCCAAGAAGTGGGATTAGGTAATTGCACAGGTAGAGTTTGCATACAATGATCCACCCAATAGAAGCGCAAGATTAATTCCATGTCAAATTTTGTATGGAATGCATCCAAGAGGAATTTATGAATTAATAAATTTGGGCAAACAAGAAATGAGAAGTGTTGATGGTGAATATTTTCCTGTAAGTATGCGGAAATTGCATGAAAGAGTCAAGTAGTCGTTACATGATAATAGAAACAAGTACAAATAGAGGGAATACATGAAGAAAAGACATCTGGATTTTGAATTTGGAGATTTGGTTATGGAACACCTAAAAAAAGAAAGGTTTCTTGGAGGGGAATACAACAAACTAAAACTTAAAGTTTTGAGAATTTTTTTCTCAAATTCTTATGAAATAGAACGTCCAAGTAACATTGGAATTTATCCAATTTTTAATGTATCATATTTGTACCCCTTTAAGGAAGCAACATGTAGTTTAACAAATGCACCTATTAATGAAAAAACAAGAACCATTGAATGGGAGAAACAACCACCTACATCATATCAAAATTAGAATGAATCAGTTTTGGACAAAAAGGTATTAAAGAAGGAAAGGGGTAAAGAGTACTTTAATTACTTAGTCAAATGGAAAATACATCCACTTGAAGATGCCATGTGGATGACAATGACAAAAATTTCTAGGTATGGCACAAGTATTGAATAACTCCCGGAACAAAGCCCAAGAACATGTATTTTTCTTCCCCGGGAGTCTGATGCAAGAGCATATTCCAAAGTTAAGTTAGTATTTGATATCTAGAAGGTCTTAATAATTTTGTGAGAGGAAGTTGGGTTCCTCATTGTTGTAGAAGCTTGTAATTGTTTTATTTTCCTAAGTTGTGATAGTTCTAGAATGTCTCTAAGAGTGTTCAAGAAGAAGTAGTTTTCCATGTAATGTAACATCTATGTCTAATTTAGTTAGGAAGTTGAGAGAGTTAGATAATATAGGATGTGTGTTTGGATTTAGTCATATTCATGGAGACAATCCATTTTATTGTTCAATAGATTAGGGATTTTCTCTGGATTGAGAGATACGATCCAATATTCTATGATTAGAATCAATATTTTCTTGGTTTGTCTAAATAAATATGTTGGGCATGGAAACATAGAGAGAGTGGGAGGGAATGCATGGTTCTGAGTGTGTATAGGTTCGAGAGACCAAAAAAAATGAACAAAGCATATAATTGTTTTATTTTTAATATTTATTTTCATATCTAATAATAATTTATGAACTTGTGAGCTCTCTGTGTGTGTGATTGATTTATGTGGATAATATATTATTGTGTTGAATGATCTACCTTATCGAGATTTCTTTTGTTGTAGAGTTAATCCGTAATTGTTCCAACATGAGAGGTTCCAACCTGGAATAATTCAAAGTCAATTCAATGGAAATAAAATTACCAGGTAGACAGTGCTGATCTAATCGATGTGATCAATATCAACGGTGGATATCAATTCTAAGATCAAATTTTCGTAGAGACAAGGTTCCATATCGACCTCATTTTTTGGAGGAAGTCCTAATATTTGGTTAATAATCGATATTTTTACATTTTGATACCTCGGTATCGAGGTTCCACAAGAAAGGTTTCAGACCGGACCTCGAACATATCTATAAAGTTTAACTGTATCAAAATCATGATATCATGATATCCAATACACGATATCTGATACTCGGTGTCGATGGCCAAATATGACAGTGGGTCTAGTGGTCCCATATAACCATTTCCTAGTGGCCGAGTTAACACTTTAGTGTAGATAAGAAATTCCTTGGTATCCCAGTGCTCCAATGGGTCCACTACCCAGTTGACAGAATAGTCAACGGACGAGATGTTTTCACAAAACTTGAAGGGAAAACCTGTAACTTGCAATTTTCAGAATTAAAGTGGATTTTAGAGGATTTAATTTTATTTTAGAAGAGAAGATAATCGTTATTGGCCTCACTATGGAAAATGGACTCAACCATCATGAAATGGTATAAAAGAGGCCTAATAGAAGGAGAATGTTACAAGCACTATTTCTATATTAGATTTACCCTCTAGCCTAAGCCGTTAGAGACATCATATCCTTGTGGTTTTTATGACCCCATCTTCCAAGAAATCCCTATTTACTAAATTTACCATCTTCCATTCTTGTTTTTGAGGCATAATATCCCTATATCTTCCTCATATTTGCATGGAGAAGAGTGAAGTAGTTGAAGCATTCATGAGTGGCCTAGGGATGAAGGAACCCATATGGAAGTTATAGACAATCCAGGTAGAAAGGTCAGGTATACATTTCATATACCACTATTGATTTCAATAAAATGAATATCTCTCTTTTTTCCCTCCCCTAAATATTGAGTTATTTGTGTCAATTTGATCTCGTTTTAGTATTTAGTTGTGGTTCTAAGTTAGATAAGTTATTTCACATTTCTTTGTGATTTTTCCAATACTTTGAGGAATGATTTTATTTGTTGTGTGGAGGTATACAATATTGGACTAGATCAAGGAGGATTGGAGTAAGGACAACATGTGAATCTTGTCTCCAACTAGCTATCAAAACGAAGTGAATCCCTCATAACTAACTAGTATTTATTCTAAATTTTTTGTAGGCTACTCTAGGCAAAGATTTGCATTGTTCTTTGAATTTATACTCTATTAAGGGTCAGCCTTGGCCATAGGATAGTTTTCATCTGCAAAAATATTTCAATAATCAAATTTCTTCCATAATTCTTCAATATGTAGCATGAAATCTAGAATCAAACACACCCCTCGATCTTAAGGAAAAAAAAAGAAGCCATATGAGAGAGGAAGAGAGGAAGTAAGAGAAAGAGATAATTCCACTAGGTTAATTGATTATGTGACCTAGGGCCATATATTAATTAAGTTCATTTAATTAAGTTTCAACAATGAATAGGAATGACAAGAAAATTCACAAAGGAAATAAAACTAACTAGATTAATTCATGTATCTCATTTGGTGAGCTAGTTAATGTTTGGAGATCAAGCATTGATGACTCATCACACATCTCCTAGGTTCAATTAGTCAAGAGTTCAACCCTTATATAAATACATTCGGTCGGGCAATCGACCAGCACAACATACCAATCGGTGAGGTAGTCGACATGCCTATTAGTCGGATAGTGGACCAACATTCAAAGATAGTCGGATGGTGGATCAAGCATCCCAACAATCGACTATGAGTTGGATGGATATTCAGCCAGGTCAATTCTTATTGATCCAACTTGACATAGTGGATTTTATGGAGTCAAATCTAACCATTGACAATTATATGTGGACAAGATCTTCCGGATTCTATGAGAGTCGGTTAGATCTTGACAATAAAAGAGGACCTTTTTGCTTATTATCAACACGACGAATGTGAATTGAGATTGCACGATAGATCATACAGATCGATATGTGAAGTATGCATTGTAATGTTCTGATCACAATGTGTTGTGCTTAAGTATTGTAATGGTGTCTTTAGACACCACCTCTATTCTTCAAAAAATTTCCCTTCTTTGATTATTTGCAATACTGTGTTCATTTTTCATGTCATGTTCCACCTTATTCCAAAACATTGTATATGAACGATGGTATGGGAAGAATCCTTCTGTTAGCCACCTCTATGTGTTTGGATGTGTTCCCTGGGCCCACATTTCTTATGATTTTCAGAAGAAGTTGGATTCCAAAAGTCACACTTGCATCATGATGGGATACTCTAAAGAGTCGAAAGCCTATCGACTATTTGATCATGTCAAATGGAAAAATATTGTCCAACGTGATGTTTAGTTTGATTAGAAGTATTTTAGAGTCAATTTTTTGAATTCCACCACTGGATTTATAAAATATGATCCTTTTTATGTTGTCTTGGACACTGGTTCTCCTTCTCTTCTCTTTAGTCCTTCAACTGGTTCGTCAAACTTTCTTCCTATTTCGACTCAACTGTCACCCTACGAGTTGACTAGTCAAACATTTTCTATTTCGACTAGCCTATCGGTTGAAGGAACTCCAACTTCTTATCGACCTAATGAAGTGAACCATGTCTCACTTTTTTCTTTTCTACCCCGATGGGTTGTCAAGACAATTTAAGCTGATGGAGATGATGCCGGAGATTCCTCTTGTGGATGACATACTTGAAGTCAAAAGAAACATGCCAACATTTCCTTGATGACTCTTGTCCTTGAAACCTTCGACCATGTCACCTACTCAGATGTCGAAGGCCAACCTAAATGGCAGCAGGAAATGAAGACTAATATTTATTCTTTGTCGAAGAATCAAACCTCGGACTTGGCTCCCCAACCGCATGGAAAGAACATTGTGAAGTGTTGATAGGTATACAAGATCAAATTTAGCTATGAAGGTATTTTTGAGTGTCATTTTGGTATCAAATATAGTCATAGTTTAGATTCACTTGTTAGCTTCACTGACTTTGACTGGGATGGTGACAGTGATGATCAAAAGTCCACTTATAGGTATTTGTTTCTCTATAGAACTCGACCTTTGGTGTGGGCATGCAAGAAACAAAAGGTAGTCTCCTTTTTTACTACAGAGGCATAATATCATGGCATCGTTTAAGAAAGTATGGAGGTGGTCTGGATTCTCCAAATTTTGGGTGAACTTGGCGTTCCCTTTCAGACCTCAGCTACCATATAATGTGATAATCTGTAATGAACCCCGTCGTTAGGAAAACAAGCCTTGGATAACAAGTACATTTTTTTCTTTTATGTAGGAAGGTAATAACAACAATACACTCAAACATCAAAACATGACGATGAACACAACGCACACAATTCATGCAACATACAAACATAATTACCTATCATACTAGTACATCAAGCAGCTAGAAGTAACGTACGACAAATCATACAAAGAATAAAAGAGACTACCCACCCATCCTACCCTGCAAGGTTAGGACCTCCAGGACACATAAGAAACGCTCAATCCTAGGTTCCCATCGATTTTGACAATTTAAAGTCTCAAGGCTAGAAAAATTTCTGAGGAACAAGGAGGTGTCTACATCCCGCCCAACACAAGAAATACCATGCCTACTAAGCTAAAAGGAAACATCAATCAATCCAACACAACATCTTCAACGACAAGTAGCTAGAACCCTCCCGACGAGCGAGAGACAACAATTAAAAGTTACGATACAAGTAAAAAACCTCAATTACAAGAAAAAAATCATCCACATCGGGAGGCACATGACCCTAAGTCAGGTTTCATATGCGCTTATCGATCAACACGCGCAATGATCCAATCATAAGGTATCACGTTGCCACATTGTGACAAGTGCGCTACGAACCCAAGCATGACAAAATAATTCTAAACCTTTAACCAAACACAAAATCTAACGTGCCTAAAATCCAACTTGCACTATCATACATTTATACGACATCGTTAGATGAAGGCGCTCTAAATAATAAAGAAAAAATGGATGCAGGGTGACAACATTCGATACATTTAAATTGGCGCAATGACTAGATGCAATTCATTAGAAAATTATCATGATAAGGACTAATTCACAACATAAGTAACTGTTGGAGTTACTTCACACACACCTAGGATTTATTTTTCCTAATGTTATTCCTTGTTTATTAGTCATAATTAGTCATTATCCAGTCTCCTATATTTTAGGGGAGAATATTCCACCTGGAGAATATTCTCTTTCAGTTGACAGTTTAGTTTGACTAGTTGAGTTGAGTTTAGATGTTTCATTGGTTTTCTCACCATGAAAAATTGGGATCATCACCAACTCACTACTCTTTGTTTATTCAATTAACTAAAGACTAGTTGACTAGTTAACTCAACTAGGTGGCAACTCACTCACATAATTGCCTGAGAGACTAGACTAGGTGGCAGTTCACTCTTGTAACTGATGGTGTGTGTCAAGATCACTCTAGACCACCACTATGACTCATTAGTTACTTATGTAGCCTATATCTATTGTAAATTATTCACTCTTTGAGTGTGGAATACGGTTAATGAGAATTCTTCCATTCTTTCTATCTTGCTTCTTCTCTCTTAATTTTTCTCTGCAATGTGTGTAGTATTTTCTAGATAGATCTATTATGTGCAGGTTAAACACATTTACATGGTATTAGAGCCGACAGAGTGGTAAGAAAAAGCTACACCAAATCATTTTTTTCAAGTACAAAAGATTGAAGACAACAAAAGATGGATTATTCGCCAGAAATACTTCTCACGCCTCATAACTATTTGGAATGGAAGCCAAAAATTTTGCTTCTGCTAAGATGAAAAGGCTTATACCAAATAACCATGGAAATGGAAGTAGAGCCTAATTATGTCAATGATAAAAATGACTTTCTCAATAGACAAGTTATGGCCATAGGAAGTATCGGCATGTCTGTTTCTCCCGAACTTTTCCATCAAGTATATGAAGAATCAAAATGATCAAATCCAAATGAATTATGGACTAGATTGGAGGTTCTATTTGGGAATAAAGAATATTGTGAAGATTTCATGTAGGAGGTCGAACAGATAGAGCCAGAAGAGAAGCCATCAGAAGATGAAGCCTCTTATTATGAAGAGTCTTCTAGAAACGTTTTTACATAAAGTTGTATTCCATTAATTGAATATGGTGTCTACTCCATTTCAGATTTGTTTTCTAAAATTCATGTGGAAGATATATGGCATGCATCTTAGGAGTCACATGCAGACACGTTTGCATGCACCATGCATGAATCTCAGGAGTCAAAAAGGCAGCCACGCACATCAGACGCCATTCTAATATTTTTTGAGAAAAATTTGTAGAAACAAATTGGATATTTGAATTCCTCTCGGGAAAATATCCAATTTCAAAAAAACAATCGTCCAAAACGGAGTCCGGGAACTGAAGTTATGATTGTTTCAAAATCAACAAAATTTCAGCGTTTTTCCGAAAACGACCGTACGGTTTTCAAAATTTCATCCAAACTTTATTTGGATATTTTTCATTGCAAGAAGATAAAGTGGATATGTGTGGAAATATCAATGATTCATCTACATTAGATCCATGCATACATCTACATCTTCAACAAAATCTTCAAAGAGCACAAACTTGCACAGTTGCAAGGTCTTCTTGGAGTGAAGGACATGGTTGCTTAGCAACTCTCTTTTGTTCCTTATCATTTTTTATTTTATGCATTGTAATTTGAGGGGGGGGGGGGTTGTTCCCATGAGGTTTTCCCTCTTTCTTCGTTTAGTTCAATGTATCTTTTGTATTTGGGTACCTAACATGGCCTCGTAGCCGAGACCCATTCTTTATTTTCACCATAGTGATGTTCAGGGGGGGTGTTGGAGTTACTTCACACACACCTAGGATTTATTTTTCCTAAGGTTATTCCTTGTTTATTAGTCATAATTAGTCATTATCCAGTATCCTATATTTTAGGGGAGAATATTCCACATGGAGAATATTCTCTTTCAGTTGACACTTCAGTTTGACTAGTTGAGTTGAGTTTATATGTTGCATTGGTTTTCTCACCATGAAACATTGGGATCATCACAAACTCACTACTCTTTGTTCATTCAGTTAACTGAAGACTAGTTGACTAGTTAACTCATCTAGGTGGCAGTTCACTCACATTGCCTGAGAGACTAGATTAGGTGGCAGTTCACTCCCGTAACTACTGGTGTGTGTCCAGATCACTCTAGACCACCACTATGGCTCATTAGTTACTTATGTAGCCTATATCTATTGTAAATTATTCACTCTTTGAGTGTGGAATACAATTAATGAGAATTCTTCCATTCTTTCTATCTTGCTTCTTCTCTCTTAATTTCTCTCTGCAAATGTGTGTAGTATTTTCTAGCTAGATCTATTCTGTGCGGGTTCAACACATTTACAGTAACCAATCACCATTTAGAGGTAAAATCGCCTAACAATCTTCAAGCAAAATTATACTTTCCATTCAATTACAACCCTTTACATCATTATGAAGAATAAATCAACTTATAAATAATAATTACAATTGTTCAGATAAGGGTTCCATTGACAACATTAGTGAACTCAACATGTCCTTATTTATTTCCTTGTTGTAAAGGTAATTAAAACTATTAATCTAATGAAAAAGTAGTTTTTTTAACTATTATGAAGAAAAAATTACCATAACCCTAATGGAAGCATTTTTAACTATTGTAAAAAGAAAGGAAAAAAAATGATTAAGGATATTATAAGATATAATTACCATGTCCATCGTTAACCACCAAAACTGTTATATACCCAATTTATTCATCTTGTTCAATATACATTCACTATTTTCATTACATCGCTGCCATAATCACTACGATCACAACTTAAATAAAAAAAAACTGTTGCAAAACAATTAAACTAATATAAAGGGTTAATCGCAATAATCATCATTGAAACAATATAACTGTTGTAAAAATAATTGAAGTTGTTACAAGGCGATAACCAATGATGAAGGATCCCTGCCATAATTCCAATAATATAACTATTTTTTGCCTTAATTCATTGTTCATAAGATAAGGCGTTGTTATATAACTACAGAACCAATATAAAACAATTATCAACGACTATGTAAATATGAATGTATAAAATCTAGAAACCTCAACCGTAAAAACATCTATTGTATAAAATGGATACCACAACTGTATAAGGACGGAATTGTCAACTATAAGAACTGGAACATCTACCGAAATTAAATGGCCCGCGTATATTTATTAAACTGGAAGCAATGAAGGTACAACAAGGTTTTAAAAAGGGGGTAGTGGCTACAACAACAAAACAAAAAAATCGAAGTATGCCAAGAACATTTCTACCACCAGAATTACAGAAGGAATCTTAGGCATAAAACAACTGCTTAAAAATTTCACTGAGCGCTTGTCACGGGATAATCATTGGGGAAGTCCACGGGATCATGGATGCTAGGATGTGGGATTCACCCACGTTGCCACAGGAATAAAAATTCGAGCATAGGGAACAGAGGTGAAACCAAGGGAGATGCGTCCTAGTTTTGTTGAACGCAGGGAAAGGGTTTGCCAGGTTGTTGGGTGAAAAAAGGGGGAAAACGGTGCTGAGGTAGGTGTCCACCCAAATAGCTGAGGAAAAATTCACTCGTAGAAGGAATTTACCATCATGCTCAGAGAGACAAGGGATGGAAAAATGCATCATTCTTCCTCTGCGCATGCACTGGAATTTACCAAGTTTTAAAGTTGGAAAGGACCAAAATGACACCAGACTCCTCTAGACGTGTGCGCAGTGCACTCACAGGTTTGCTGGGCAGAAGAACCCCTTTTTAAAAATGGTTGGGCTCCAAGAAATCTCGTGCACCCAGGCATCCTACTCTTTAATACGCAGGGAAGATATCAACTTGGGTTTTACCTTGCATTGTAAGTAAGAAGAAATGAAAGGCAGGGCCTTCATGCAACCTCTGGAAGAATTTAAACATGCAGAAGAAATCTACAGAGGATGACTATCACGGACGCAGAGTGATGTAAATGCAAGACAAAGTAAGAAGAGATTTGCACAAGTGTTCTAGGCACTAAATTTTTGAGCAAAAAATGATAAAGGAAGAAAGAGCATCGGTTATGGGAGGGATTCATATCGATAATTTGACACCCAACTTCTACGGTGAAAAGTAATAAATTTGGTAGAAATTACACCTGGATTAGTCTAATGGAAGGACACAAGGAAAAGGGGCAAGTTTTAATCAGAAAACCTCTGTAAAAGTCATCACATAAGTTCTGCAAGAGTCTCATACGACTATCTACTGGGCCAATCCTGGTACCATGTTCAGATGTATTCCAAAAAGGGTTTATGCAGCAATACCTAGAAAATGAGGCTTAAGATAAAAGGGCAATAAGGAAAGTTTTTCAAGTGAAATCCAGAATACGTTAATTAATAAAACAGCATTATCATGGGAGGATCCGTAAATATTTTATCAGATCTAGGCATGGTTTTTGCTGGAACAATTGTTTATTTTTTATTTTTTATTTTTAACAGCAAGCGCGGTACTGGAACTTAAGCTTGTCTGAAAACAAGTTTCTACACAAGGTTCATACCCAACAGTACTTGAATAACCACATCAAAATCAATCATACTAGAAATTCAAACAATGAAAGTAGCCAATGCACCCTATCGCATCTAAATACTAGCAAACCAAGAAGGCACAGGAACAAAATTTTTAACTACCTTTCAACAAATTTACGCATGCGTACATTCGCCATGATAAATATTCATATACAAAAAATTAACTAATATTTTTTATACAATTTACGCATGCGTGCCTTCAAAATTAGAGAGATGCATATACAATAAATTTTAACTATTATTCAATACAAATTATACACATGCGTACTGTAACCAAATGCGAAGAACCAGAAGTGATTGTCCCATGCTCGCACTCCGTCCAACTCTTGTTTTCCAACCGCTGAGACCTCACCGGTATTTTCTAGCCAATTCTAGGGGTAATATTCTTCCCCATGAGACCCCCTAGCCTAAAATGGGCCATGCACACAATACCAAAGAATTCTAGCTCAAAGCTCGCCTCACAAGGTCAAGCTACCACTCGTTGTCCGAGCTGGGTATCCCAACTCCGACAAGAAAAAAATTCAGTCAAGAAAAAAATTCAGCAGCATAACCTTACGCATACCAGACTTGATCCACACTCCTCCTCCTCCATCCTTTTTATAGAGTTTTTCTTAGTGATTAATTTCCCAACCCCTCTTTAGATTCTTTTTATTAAATTTAAATTAGGATAAACCTCCCCCATACACATGTCACCCGATCCCTTCGTTGCACTAGAAAATCAATTTATTAATTACTTAAATTTTCCTATTTCCCTCACCCACCTAAAATCATTCCTAAAAATGCTCCTCAATGTCCCTTTATTCCATTACATTCCTTAAATGACTGATGCCTTTCTTAAAACCCAGTTGAATTCATAATTTAAAGGTTCCAAAGACTAGATTCCCTACTATGTTGGGAATTTCCCTTTTTCTTAAGTTTCCCCTTTTCTTCTTAGTTCATATTTAGCAAGTTTAGATATAACAAGAAATTATCCTTTTAATAATTTAATACTCCATTAAAATTTTTAATTTAATAATTAATGGTTGAATTTCCTTTACCCCTCTTTGTTAAAGGTCCAATTACTTTTTTTTTGTTCACATGTTCTACTTAGACCTTGGTTTTAAATTCACTAGGCTTGGCTACAGTTTTTAAGGGGAAAAAATAGTTATTAAAGTTTACTCATACCATCATTCATTTTAAGGCCGACCAGGTCTTAAGGAGGCATAGTTTTCTAGGTACTAGGTTTATTAACTTGTCAGGGTTAAAATCGCGATGTTCCCTTCAAGATGCACTACGTGGTCCAAGGGTTCCACTTGATTTCATTCATGTTTTAATTGCGTGATGTGCCCTTCAAGATGCACTACATTCTCCAATGGTGCCACTCATCTCTTGACTGAATTTGGTAGACGTAAAACCCCTGGAGTCAATACTTCATTGGGTGATCTTGTAGGAGACTAAGGGCCTCTAAGGAATAAGGACCTTGCCTTATTATGTGCCCCTTAGAATCATCGTGAGTGACTGTCACAGTCTACCCTCATGGCATCGTGGATCTCTCAAACTAGGTAATCGTTAACCTATAGTTTGAGCCACGACGGGAGTGCTAGTAGGTTGCGATAGGGTTGTTGCCACACCTCTCCCTCAATGTTTCTGGTTGTCGTGCATGACCCCTTTACTCCTAATGTGATTCTGGTTGGAAATCTATCGTCATAATGCATCCATCAATGAAACATGTCAGCTATAACAATCAACATCATAATATCTAGTCACATTTCACATCTGTAATATCAAAAAAATAAAACCATAACAGTCCACTCCCTGAATTGATCCGGAGTCCAAGGAGATCCATTGATTCCATGGGCATCCTCTAACATCCAGAGTCCTACACACTCGGGAGAAACCAATCAATAACACCTGTCAATATAAATATAGAAAAATAGCACATCATTAGATCCACAACATCTCATAAGCATAATCAAAATATCCAACCATATAATGAACCGGATCACTTTCACGCAAGTGTCCTCAAAGAATAAGTCCGATCAGTGTGAGCAAGAGAAAGATGTTACCTACACCCCCTCTTATTTTAAACTTCGTCCTGATGTTTCACAGTATATGTGTGCTGAAATAAAATATATCACAATATCATATGTCTAGCGATCAAACAAAAATGGAAATTATTGACGCATTTCATATGCGTCCTCCTAGGTCGCCGAGTGCGGACTATAGTTGTCCCACTGGAACTTGACCTGATCTACTATTTGATGCCCTAGATATCGAATGCGATGGTCCATAATGTGGATTGGCTCTGTTGTGAGTGCACCCTCGTCCGATACCTGTAAGGAACTCATGTTAATAATATGTGTAGGATCACTAACATAATGTCTCAAAACAGGTACGTGAAAAACATCGTGCATACGCTGCAAAGAATCAGGCAAGGCTAGTCAATATGCCACAAGACCCTTCCTTTCCACAACCTCTAAAGGTCCCATGAACCTAGGAGAGATTTTAGCACCCTTTCCAAACTTGATCAAACTCTTATGCGGTTTCACCCGCAAGAAGACTTGATCACCAACTTCATAACTACGATCGAAATGATGCGCATCGACATAACTGTTATGTCGATCATGTGCTTCCTTGATCCTTTATCTTATTATTTTCATTTGATATTCCATTTCTTGGATCGCTTCTGGTCCCACCAGGACCCTATCCTCAAGCCTGTCCCAACTTAAAGGTGTCTGACACGGTCGCCCATAAAGAAACTCGAATGGCACCATCTTAGTGGTGCTTTGATAACTGTTGTTATATGCAAATTCTACTAGTGGCAAGAATTCTTCCCAATGTTTATGTTGGTCCATTACGTACATACGTGATGCAGAAGCATTGCCAACAAAGCAAGCACAAGTGGAGGATAGCTAGATATACACCAGCGTGCATTTTGAAGGATTTCAAAATTCAAAGGATGGTACATTAATGTAATATCTGAAAAGATATATTTTCTTTTAATGTCTTGGGATTGTAATATAGATCTTGAGCATTTTCTCTCATCTGTTGGTTGTAGGAATTTACTATAGTAAATGTAAAGTAGTTGTAGCTTTTAATTTGATAAGATAGCTTAGAGTTGTAAGAGGGAAAACTTAAGAAGACTCCCTCGTATGTATTGGAGGATTATTATTCTCATTGTAAGAGAGAAAGAGAGCATAGAAGAGTAGAGAAGAACATAGATTGTAGAAGTTGTATGAGAAGGTAGCTATTGCTATTGCACCATGTATAGAAGCACTTGAATTAATATAAGAATTCTTTGATCCAATTTCATGGTGTTTTATGGTTATTGTTTGCATCTGTTGAATGGTATGTTTAAAGTTTTCTTTTATTCTCTGTTATGCATTTATTTCAATGTTGTGTATGCACGTGATTTCATGTTGAATGTATGAATTCTGTGAGAGGGAGAGTATAAGTTTCAATTGTTTCTCTTCCTAAGAATTCATGCAAGGAGTGTAGTGAAAGTTCGCAAGGAGTGCGTTGATGAGATTTTGAGTTTTATCTCAGAAAAGGTCAGGAGAGATAACGTTAACTTGTACCAGTGGAAGTGATAGTATAGCATAGATCCATGAAAGGTGTGCACAGGTTGAGGAGAGTCTCAAAATTTTCCAACCCAAGGGAGTGGTTGAAGAACTTTTGTCACAAGGAGTGCGCAGAGTTGGAGTTGTCGAATAAACAGAGGTTATTGTGAAGCCGCAAGG
This sequence comes from Picea engelmannii, assembly GCA_009831015.1. Classification (NCBI taxonomy): domain Eukaryota; kingdom Viridiplantae; phylum Streptophyta; class Pinopsida; order Pinales; family Pinaceae; genus Picea; species Picea engelmannii. The sequence goes on from ML779364.1 coordinate 308,756, forward strand.
AGTACACGCAGGATTCCTTAGAATCCAGGAGCTTGCAGTGAAGACCAAGATCAAGAAGGATAGAGACTTGGAGTAGTTCAGAGGAAGGACGATGGTCGAAGTTACCTTGTGGAATCAAGCTTAGAAGGGTTAATGCTGAGCTCTTTGTCTAGGAGTCATCGAGAATCTCGACGGACGGTTGGAATTCTTGAAGGAAGAATATTGATATTCCGTGGACCGTTAAATCCAGTAGATCTGTGGGAAGGATAAGGACGAGTGTATTTTCAACACTTGCAAGATTAGGAGGGATAGTAGCCTTCATATCCAGAGGAGCGCGAGCCATTGAATTGGTGCTTTGAAATATCGACATTTCAGGAGTCGGAAGAGTGTGGAGGAAGTTATAACTCAGAGGTTGTGAATCGCAAAATCCCGATGTAATATGGACCATCGGATCATGGGGGAATCGATACCATTGATTTGAGGTGAGGAAGTCATGAGTTCTCATATCAAGAAAAGGGATCAAAGCTGCATCGCGAGTTCCCGGCATGCGAAATACCGATGCGCTCGAAGGTGGACTGCAGGGTTTGACTGGAGGTCATATGGTAGAATAATAATGGAGGAGCTAGGGATCGTTAGCCCTATTTCAAGGCTTCAAGAATTAGAGAAGTTGGGGCGACTCGAAACAAAATTTCTGAAATCACGAAATGTGAAGCGCCTTTGTTTAGTCTTGTGGTCATCATTGGTGGTTACATGGGTAGAGCTTGCACCTAGTGCTTGTTCTCACAGGTGGGGTTCGCAAAAGGAGACCTATGGATCTATTTTTGTGAAGGTTCCAGTGTGGACCAAGGAGCCATTTTGGCTCAAAGGATTTGAATATCCATAGACCGGGAGGTCAACAGACCCTGCCGAGGTAGGGGCACTGCGTCAAGTGGTATCAGAGCCAACAACTATTGTTTCCTGTAAAGGGAAGACAAAGGATAGTTGTGGTTTAATTCTACATGGACAGATTGAAACAATGTTGCCAAGGAGATGTCCAGAGAGAACTTTACCCGATCCAGCCGTGGAAAGGGAAATGAGATAACTTTGTGCTCGATTAGATGTTATGGAGACAGAATAGAGACAAACACCTAATACTGGAGATATCAGTGAAGCTGAAAGCGAGAACGAAGAAGGAGAAGAAGAATTTGTAGCTGAAGATGTTGCAGAGGAACGTCTATTTAAAGTTGTTGCAAGAATAGGTGCCAAAGAAAATCTAGACATCTTGATCTATGAAAGAAACTTGGACATTGAGGAGCTACTAGATTGGCTTAGATCTATGGATAAATATTTATATTATGAAGATATCGAAGAAGACATGAAAGTTAAGCACACTTTCACTAGACTGAAAGGACATGCAGCACTGTGGTGGGATGAACTGCAGGCTGGCAGGGATTGCAAAGGCAAACAAAAAATTAAAAGTTGGGACAGGATGGTAGCAAAGATGAAATCCAAATTCATACCCAGGGATTATCAAATCAATTTGTTCCAAAGAATGCAGAATTTGAGGCAGAAAGGGATGACAGTGAAGGAATACACTGAGGAGTTTTACAGGTTAAGCATCAGATATGGTCATCATGAGAGTGATGATGAAAATGTCGCCAGATATATAAATGGCCTGAGATATGAGATTCTAGACGAGATGAGCATGGTGACAATCAGAAATGTGGAAGATGCTTATTAGGTTGCTTTGAAGGCAGAAGAGAAATTGGCCCGGAAGCAAAGTAAAAGGGGAAAAGGTAGAAGTCAGAGAAGAGGCAAAGCAATTTCCCATGACAGAGTATAGAATCCCAAGGATGAAGAAAATAAAACTCATAACCACCCAGAAAGGGGAGGAATCTCACAAGGAAGACAATATGTCGACATGAATACTTTTCTTCGAGCAAGAGGAAGAGGAAGAGGCAGAGGAGGTGAAGTAAAGTGTTTTGTCTGTGGAAAGATAGGACACAAGTCTTGGGAAAGTCCTGATAGAAAAAGGGATGGAGGAGGAAAAACTCACATTTCAGAAGTGAAAAGGAGAAATGTTGAGGCAGAAGATGCAGAAGGTGGAAGATCCTTAATGATGAGGAAAATTCTCTTGAAACCAGAGAAGGAGGTGGAGAATCCAGTCCAGAGGAACATTTTGTTTAGGACTACTTGCAAAACCAAAGATAGGGTATGCAAGGTGATAGTTGATAGTGGAAGCACGAATAACTTAGTATCTACAAAAATGGTGGAGAAGCTGGAATTGGAGACAACTACACATCCAAGCTCGTATAAAGTTTCATGGTTACAAAAAGGACATCATGTAACAGTCATTAAACAATGTTTGGTTGAATTTAAGATATGGGGTTATAGAGATGAGATTTTATGTGATGTAATTCCCATGGATGTCTATCATATTTTGTTGGGGAGGCCATGGCAATATGACAGAAATGTTATTCATGACGGAAGAAAGAACACCTATACCTTGGAGAAGAATGGTAGGACACATATGTTGTTGCCAATCGAAGACAAGAAGGTGAAAGAAGAAGAAAGCAATACTGTACTTCTCATGAGTGGGAAGGAACTTCTTGATGAGGTCAAGAAATATCAAGAAATGTAGTTTGTTGTGGTTAGAAAACCTAGAGTCATCTTGACCAGTACTTCAATAAGTGATCTACCTGAGGAAATTCAGGAAATGCTAGAGAATTTCGCTAATATAGTGGTGGATGACTTACCTTGTTCGTTTCCGCCCATCAAAAGTATAAGCCATCACATTGACCTTATACCAGGAGCGAGTTTACCAATCAAAGAAGCGTACAGATTGACATTGCAGGAGAATGAAGAAGTCAAGAAGCAAGTCTAGGATTTGATGAACAAAGGGTTGATTAGAGAAAGCTTGAGTCCATGCGTTGTACCTACAGTGTTAAGTATGAAGAAGGATGGTGGATGGATAATGTGTACAAACTCGAGGGCCATAAACACAATCACCATCAAGTATAGATTTCCTTTACCCGGGATGGATGACTTGATGGATTGCTTGAGTGGAGCAAGGTTTTTTTCAAAAAAATGATTTAAAGAGCGGATATCACCCGATTCGGATGAGGGAAGGTGATGAATGGAAGACAACATTCAAAATGAATGAAGGACTGTATGAATGGCTTGCCATGCCATTTGGCTTGACGAATGTGCCAAGTAATTTTATGAGATTAATGAACGAAGTCTTGAAAGATTTCATTGGAAAGTTTGTAATTGCGTATCTTGATGATATATTGATTTACGTAAGACTGAGGAAGAACAGTTGAGACATTTAACTCTAGTGATGAGGAGGTTGCAGTAAGAGAATTTGTTGATAAATCTGAAGAAGTTGTCTTTCATGAAGACATAGCTTACTTATTTAGGTTTTGTGATCTCTTCAAATGAGTTGAAGATGAATCCAGAGAAGGTAAAAGCGATCAAAGAATGGTCATCGCCAAGGAATATCTTTGAAGTTAGAAGCTTCCATGGACTAGCCAGTTTTTACATGAAGTTCATCAGAAATTTTAGTGGGATTTGTGCGTCAATGATGGACACAGACAAGAAAAGACACAAATCTTTTCATTGGACAGAGGAAGTAGAGAAAAGTTTCAAATTGTTGAAGGAAAATATAATTGGACAACCAGTTCTGGTTTTGCCAGATTTTAGTAAAACATTTCAAGTGAGATGTGACGCAAGTGGATTTGCAATTGGAGCAGTCTTAAGTCAAGACGATAGGCCAGTTGCATACTTCAGTGAGAAGCTGAACGAGACTAAGATGAAATATTCCACGTATGATAAAGAGTTTTATGCAATCATACAAGCACTGAAGAAATGGAGGCACTACCTGGTTCCGAAAGAGTTCGTTTTGTATAGTGATAACCATGCCTTACAGTTTATAACCAGAAAGGAGAAATTGAACCAAAAACATGAAAAATGGATTGAATTTATGCGTAACTTTACTTTTGTTATAAAGCACATTTCTGGAAATGCTAACAAGATTGTTGATGCATTGAGCTGGAAATGTTTGATTCTGCAGGATTTTCGAGTGAAGACCTTAGGTTTTGATAACTTAAGGACATGTACAGAGATGATTCAAATTTCAAGGACACTTATGAAGCATGCGAGAATATTGTTTTGAGATATAGAAGCCATGGATTGAATACTTGATTCAAGATGGATTGTTGTTTAAAGGGAATCAGTTTTGTATACCGAAGAGTTCTATGAGAGAAAACCTTTTGAAAGAAAAACATAGTGGGGGGTTGGATGGACATTTCGGCCATGATAAAATATTTGTGCAACTAAATAGTTTGTACTATTGGCTAGGAATGAGGATAGATGTGCAGAAATTTGTCAACAGATGTAGAATCTGCCATCATGCAAAGGGGAAAAGACAGAATACAGGGTTGTATCAACCATTTCCAATACCAGAGAGGTTGTGGGACACGGTAAACATGGATTTTTTGTTGGGGCTACCAAGGAAACAAAGAGGATGTGATTCCATATTTGTGGTAGTCGACAGATTCTCAAAAATGGAACATTTCATCCCATGTCAGAAAAACAATGATGCAACGCACATTGCAAACCTATTTTTCAAAGAAGTTTTTCGACTTCATGGTTTACTCAAGAGTATTGTTTCAGACAGAGATACCAAATTTGTTGGTCATTTCTGGAGAAAACTATGGAAGAAGCTGGGGATGAATTTATATTTTATCTCATCATATCACCCTTAGACGGATGGACAGACTGAGGTAGTAAATTGAAGTTTGGGAGACTTATTGAGGAGCTTAGTTACTGAACATCACAGTCAATGGGATCAGATTCTGCCGCAAACGAAATTTTCCTATAATGACTCACCTAACAGGAGCACAAGACAGAGCCCCTTCCAGATAATGTATGGAATGAATCCAAGGGGAGTATCTAAGTTGAGAGACTTAGAGCATAGTGAGTTCAGGAGTGCTGGAGTGGAATATTTTGCAGCAGAGATGCAGGAGCTCCACAATGAAATCAGAGAGCGGTTGTAGAGTTCGAACTAGGAATACAAGCACATAGAAGATCAACACAGGAGAGAGCTTCAATTTGAAGTGGGAGATTTAGTCTTAGCACACCTCAAAAAAGAAAGGTTCCCAAGGGGAACATATAATAAACTGAAGATGAAAAAGATAGGGTTGTGTAATATTTTGAGAAAATTTGAGGCAAATTCTTATGAAATAGAATTGCCAAATGATGTGGGCATATTACCCATATTCAACATAGTAGATCTGTATCCTTATAGAGAATGTGAAGCGAGAGGAGAAGAGAATCAGACGGAAATTCAGTGGGTCAAATAGATGCATGTAGCTGAAAAGCCGCAGATGGAAAAGATCATTGATCAGAGAGTTAGCAAGAAGACCCGAAGGAAAACATATCTTGAATATTTGGTAAAATGGAAAGGACACCCGATTGAAGATGCCAGTTGGGAAAGCGAAGCAAATATCCAAAAACATGGACAGACGGTGCAGGAGCTCATGGATAGGAGTCCATGAATTTTTCAGCCAGAGGAGTATGATGCAGGAGCATCGCTAGCAAAGCAAGCACAAGTGGAGGACAACTGGATATACACAAACGTAAATTTTAAAGGATTTCGAATTTCAAAGGATGGCACATTAATGTAATATCTGAAAAGATATATTTTCTTTTAATGTCTTGGAATTGTAATACAAATCTTGAGCATTTTCTCTCATCTGTCTATTGTAGGCATTTACTATAATAAATGTAAAGTAGTTGTAGATTTTAATTTGATAAGATAGCTTAGATTTGTAGGAGGGAAAAATTAAGAAGACTCCCTCGTATGTATTGGAGAATTATTATTCTCATTGTAAGAGAGCAAGAGAGCATAGGAGAGTAGAAAAGAACATAGATTGTAGAAAAGAACATAGATTGTAGAAGTTGTATGAACATGTAGCTATTGTTATTGAACCATGTACATGAGCACTTGAATTAATATAAGAATGCTTTGATCTAATTTCATGGTGTTCTATGGTTACTATTTGCATCTATTGAATGGTATGTTTACAGTTTGCTTATATTCTCAATTATGCATTTGTTTCAATGTTGTGTATGCATGTGATTTCATGTTGAATGTATGAAGTCTGTGAGAGGGAGAGTATAAGTTTCAATTCCCGAGAATTCCTGCAAGGAGAGCAACGAAATTCCACGAGTGCGTCAACGAGATTCTGAGTTTTATCTTAGAAAATATTAGAAGAGATAACGTTAACTTGTACCAGTGGAAGTGCAATTATAGCATAAAACTGTGAAAGGTGTGCATAGGCTGAGGAGAGTCTCAAACTTTTCCAATCCAAGGGAGTGGTTGAGGAACTTTTGTCGCAAGGAGTGCATAGATTTGGAGTTGTCGAATAACCAGAGGTAATTCTGAAGCCACAAGGAGTACGCGTAGGATTCCTTAGAATCCAAGAGTTTCCAGTGAAGACCAAGCTCAAGAAGGATAGAGACTTGGAGAATTTCAGAGGAAGGACAAGGGTCAAATTTTCCTCGTGGAATCAAACTCAGAAAGTTTGATGTTGAGTTCTTTGGCTGTGAGTCATCGAGAATCTTGATAGACGATTGGAATCCCTGAAGGAAGAATATTGATTTTCCGTGGACCGTCAGATCCAGTAGATTTGCAAGAAGGATAAGGCAGAGTGTCTTTTCAACACTTGCAAGCTCAAGAGGGATAGTAGCCGTCAGATCCATAGGAGCACAAGCCGTTGATTTGGTGCTCTGAAGTATCAACATTTCGAGAGTCGGAAGAGTGTGGAGGAAGCTGTAACTCAGAGGTTGTGAATCCCGAAATCTCGACACAATCTGTACCATTGGAACGTGGGGGAATTGGGACCGTTGATCTGAGGTGAGGAAGTCATGAGTTTGGATATCAGGAAAAGGGATCAAATCTACATCATGAGTTCCCGAGATGCAAAATCCTGATGCGCTTGGAGGTGGACCCCAGGGTTTGACTGGAGGTCATATGGTAGAAGAATAAGGGATGAGCTAGGGATCGTTATCCCTATTTAGGGGTTTTGGGAATTAGAGAAGTCGGGGTGACTCGAAACAGAAGTTCCAAAATCATGAAACGTGAAGCACCTTTGTTTAGGATTGTTGTCACCGTCGGGGATCGCGTGGGTAGAGTTTGCACCTAGTTCTTGTTCACACAAGCAAGGTTCACAAAAGGAGACCTATGGATTTGTTTTTGTGAAAGTTCCAGTGTGGACCAAGGATCCATTTTGGCTCAGAGGAGTTGAATATCCATATACCGGGAGGTCAACAGACCCTGCCAAGGTAGGGGCATTGCGTCAATATGCAACATATCCTCCAAGATTTGGTTTGTTCATTCATTCTATCTGTTTTTCTCCAGGTGATATGTGGTACTAAAGTTAAGTTGGGTTCCCAAGGCCTCTTGGAAACTAGTCCAAAATCGTCTGGTAAACATTGATCCTCGATCATATATAATCCTCTTACAAACGCCATGCAGCCTCATGATATCATTGATGAAAACTCTAGCTATATTAGGAGCTTGATACATCGTACACACTAGAATAAAATGTGCACTCTTCATCAAAGTGTCGACTACTACAAAAATCGAGTCATGTCTTCTTGCTGTCAGGGGAAATCTAACAATAAAATCCATCGAAATGACCTCCCATTTTGATTATAGAATAGCGTGTGGCTGTAGTAATCCTGGCAGATGTCTATTTTCATCCTTCACCTACTATCATTCTAGACATCTTTCCATGAAGTTGACTATGTCCTCCTTCATTCCTTTCTAGAAGAATAAGGGTTTAAGGTCTTCCCTCATCTTCATGAATCCTAGATGAGCCATGTACACTGCTCTATGACCCTCGCTTAGGATCAAACTCCTCAACTCGTCCTTGGGAGGTACGTATATTCGATTGTTAAATCTCAATAATTTGTCATTTTCCACCGTAAATCCCTCAAATTTTGGTACCATCATTGTGTTTTGTCCGATAAAATCATGGACCTCTTTGTACCAATCATCGTCGCGTTGTAAGGTTAGAATCATTTCATGTAGATTCGTTTGAAGGGGCATCACCGAAAATATGCGTGGTCTCTGACTCAACACATCAACTACTTTTTTCACTATTCCTTTTATGTAAGTAATCTCAAAATCGTACTCGCTAAGCAATTCTGACCAATGCCTTTGTCGCATATTAAAGTCGCTTTGCGTAAAAATGTGGTGTAAACCATAATGGTCTTTTTTTAGTTCAAATTTTCGTTCGATCAGGTAGTGTCTCCAAACTCTCAAGGAATATACAATGGCCAACAACTCCAAATCATGCGTCACATAGTTATCCTCATGCCTTCTTAAATTTCTCAAGATGTAAGCAATCACTCAACTGTCTTGCATCAAGACTCTGCCTAAGCCTTCCTTGGATGTGTCAGTGCATACCAAAAATTCCTCATCCATGTCAGGGACCTTTAGTATTGGCGTTGTTGTCAACAGCTCCTTGAGCCTCCGAAACACTTCTGCACATTTCTCAGGCCAAACAAACTTATTGTTCTTCTTCTGCAATTCTGTAATCGGATTTTCTATCTTCGAAAAACCCTCGATGAACCTTCAATAGTATCCTACTAAACCCATGAAGCTACACACTTCTGGGACATTCCTCGGTGCAGGCCATTCCATAATAGCCTTGAACTTCGTGGAATCCACAATGATGCCTTCGACGGAGACTACATGACCTAAATAATGAATCTTCGATTGATAAAAAGAGCATTTCGACAATTTCCCAAACAATTTGTTCTCTCATAGACACTGTAGTGCCAAGCGCAAGTGTTCTCCATGCTCCTCCATCGTCCGATAATATATCAAAATATCGTCAATGAATACTTGGATGAACTTGTCCAAGTATTCGCAGAACACCCCGTTCATCAAAATCATAAATACCCCTGGGGAATTTTTTAGTCTAAACGATAAAACAATAAACTCGTAATGTCCAAACCTTGTCTTAAAGGTGGTCTTAGGGATGTCATCCTTGATCTGTAACTGGTGATACCCTGATCTCAAGTCGATCTTCGAAAACACTGTCGTGCCTTTCATCTGATCAAACAGATCATCAATCCTTTTCAACAGTTATTGATTCTTGATCATTGCCTTGTTCAATTAATAGTAGTCAATGCAGAGTCTCCATGATACATCCTTATTTTGTATAAAAATCATAGGCGCACCCCATGGTGACACACTTGGATGTATAAGTTCTGGACCCAAAAACTCCTTTAATTGCATTTTCAACTTCTGTAACTCCGGGGTCGACATCTGATAAGGATTTCTTGCTATTGGTTCCATTCTCGTTTTTAGGTTGATGGTAAATTCCAATTCCCTCTCAAGAGGAAATCCTGGTCTGGGAAGACATCCACAAATTCTTATACTACGGGCAGGTTTTCTAAGCTCTCCGCCATGCCCTTTTCGTTTAATGTAAGGATCGCATATAGCTTGCATCCCTTGCGCATGCTCTTTCGTAGTTGTAGGGAAGAGATGAACCTTACGGAGACTCCTTGGTTCTGACCTACAATCACGCGTCTTTGTCCCTCGTCATTGACTAAGATCAACCGTTTCGTCTTATAGTTGAGTATTGTCTCATGTGATTCCAACCAATCCATACTGATCACAACATCATAAGACCCTAATATTGTGACGTATAGGTTGGCCCTTATGAAAAACTCTCCCAGGTTAAGGTTACAGTCCGCAACCTTTCCTCAAACCTTTTGTTTGGCTCCCAAATCCATTTCTACAAAGTTAAACTCATCATGTTCAACTTCCTTTACCTTAATTCTTTTTAGCGCTACACCATAAATAAAACTCTCTGTAGCACCTAGATTTATCAAAATACTAAGGGTTTAGTCAGCGACGATACCTGATTTCTCGAGCATAGTGGTTTGGTGCTCTGCCTGGAAGTTATTCACCGTTGCATGAATCTGATGGGCCTTGCCCAATTCTCCCACGGTAGTGGGTATGGCTGATCCAAATGCCTTGGTCCTCTCAACTAGGCAGTCATGTTGGTAATGTGGCTCTCCACATGTCCAAGACCCTATCTTTGGTCTAGTACTCCTGGTACCTAAAGTAGAAGATGACAACCCACCGGTGTGGAATGTTGGTCTGTTCTGTTGAACAGGTCTAAACTATTGTTGCTGAGGTCGACGCTGCTATTGGTGTTGTGGTCCTTTGTAAGGAGTCTTTTGTTGAGGCGTTGGTCATCGAGGTGTAGTAATGGTGGATCCTCTCGGAGTGCCTCGATACCCTGGTGCATTCCTAACTGGTGTCTGATGCTGTTGCGCACCAGATGTTGTCGGTCCTGTCGGTCTTATCGGAGTCCTTCTCTAACCCCCACTGATGAACTCCTCCTCTGCTAGGAGAGCCTTTTGGATAGAATCATGTAATTTTTGAGGCATCAGAATCCTCACCTTGGCACGAATGTTGATATTAAGCTCGAACACAAACTTGTTGACCTTAATTTTCTCGGTATTCAGGTGGGGAGCATACCGAAGTAGCTACATAAAATAGGCCTCGTACTCGGGTACCGTACGGTCTCCCTGTCACAAGGCGTTGAAATCGTTGTGTTGATTCTCAAAGAATTCCTCAGACAGATACCTCTCCTGGAACCAGTCCTCGAATAGTTCCCATGACATTTCTTGGATGACCATGTTCAATTGTGGTAGGAGCATCTTCCACCATAGAAGAGCACTCCCATTCAGTTGAAAGACCACCATGCAGACCTTCATGTTGGAGGCATAGTCACAAAGTGCAAAGAATATCAACATATTCTCCAACCTTGCCTTGATGGCTGTGTCATTCAGGGCACCAAAGAGCTCGAGAAATTTGACCTTCTCGAGTTCACGGTGAATACTACCAATACCGACCAGGGTGCGCGGTGGACCCTCAAGAGGGGTCGACGCCTAGCCTCATCTCTATCCAAACGGATGATCAATGCCTTAAACATCCTCTGAAAGGGCCTCATCAACCCAACCACATCACCCACAGCTATATGTTCCTGCCCGAAAACCTGTTTGTATCCTTGGGGGTTAGACCCCTCAAGCGTGGATGCTACTAGGGGCATCGTGCCTCCTCCCCTAGCACCCTGTCGTCTACCTCAGCGACATTCTCTAACCATGATTACCTGCATGAATACAACCAATTTAATTAGAGACATTTTATAATCAAGTATCTAATCAATGAAATTTGTAGTTATCCTAAGTCGTGGGTCGAACCAGATCTGATACCATATGTAACGAACCTCGTCGTTAGGACAACAAGCCTCGCATAACAAGTACAATTTCTTTTTCTTTTTCTTTTATGTAGGAAATTAATAACGACAATACACTCAAACATCGCAACATGAGGATGAACACAATGCACACAATTCACGCAACATACAAACATAATGACCTAGCATACTAGTACATCATGCAGTTGGAAGAAACATACTATATTCAATCAGATGAAGAATAAAAATGACTACCCGCTCATCCTACCCTATAAGGTTAGGACCTCCAGGACACATAATCAATGCTCAAACCCAGGTTCCCATTGATTTTCACAATTTAAGGTTTCAAGGCTGGAAATTGTTCTGAGGAACAAGGAGGTGTCTACATCCCACCCAACATAAGCAAGACCACACCTACTAAGCTAAAAGGAAACATTAATCAATACAACACAACAACTTCAACAACAAGTATCTAGAACCCTCCTGGCGAGCGAGAGACAACAATTAAACGTTACCATACAAGTACAAAACCTCAATTACAAGAAAAACATCATCCACATCAGGAGGCACATGACCCTAATTCAAGTTTCATATGCACTTTTCGATCAATGTGCGCAATGATCCAATCATAATATATCACGTCTCCACATTGAGACAAGTGAGCTAGGGACCCAAGCGCAACAAAATAATTCTAAACCTTTAACCAAACACAAAATCCAACGTTTATGAAATCCAACTTGTATTGTCATACATTTATACGACGTCGTTAGATGAAGGCACTCTACGCAATAAAGAAAAAATGGATGCAGGGTGACTATATTCGATACATTTAAATTGGCGCAATGACTAGATGTAATTCATTAGCAAACTATCATGATAAGGAATAATTCACAACGTAAGTAACCAATCACCATCTAAGGGAAAAAACACCTAGCCATCTTCAAGCAACATTATACTTTCCATTCAATTACAACCCTTTACATCATTATGAAGAATAAAGAAACTTATAAATAATAATTATAATTGATCAAATAAGGGTTCCATTGACAACACTAGTGAACTCAACATGTCCTTATTTAGTTCCCTACTATAAAGGCAATTAAAACTATTAATCTAATGAAAAAGTAGTTTGTTTAACTATTATGAAGGACAAATTACCATAACCCTAATGGAAGCATTTTTAACTATTGTAAAAAGAAAGGAAAAAAAAACGATTAAGGCTATTATAAGATATAATTTCCATGTCCATCATTAACCACCAAATTTTTTATATATCCAATTTATTCACCTTGTTCAATATACATTCACTATTTTCATTACATCGTTGCCATAATCGCTACGATCACAACTTAACTAAAAAAAAAATGTTGCAAAACAATTAAACTAATATAAAGGGTTAATCACAATAATCATCATTGAAACAATATAAATTTTGTAAAAATAATTGAAGTTGTTACAAGGCGATAACCAATGATGAAGGATCCCTACCATAATTCCAATAATATAACTATTTACTTCCTTAATTCACCATTCATAAGATAATGCGTTGTTCTATAACTACATAACCAATATAAAACAATTATCAACGACTATGTAAATATGAATGTATAAAATATGGAAACCTCAACTATAAAAACATCTACTATATAAAATGGAGACATCAACTGTATAAGGACAAAATTGTCAATTATAAGAACTGGAACATCTACCAAAATTAAATGGCCCGCGTAGATTAATTAAAATGGAAGCAACAAAGGTACAACAAGGTTTTAAAAAGGGGGTAGTGGTTGCAACAACAAAACACAAAAAGTGAAGGATGCCAAGAACATTTCTACCACCAGAATTATAGAAGGAATCTTAGGCATAAAACAACTACTTAAAGATTTCACTAAGCGCTTGTTACAGGATAATCATTGGGGCAATCCACGAGATTGTGGATGCCAGGATGCGGGCTCCACCCATGCTACCAATAGAATAACAATTATAGCATAATGAATAGAGGTGAAACCAAGGAATATGTGTCCTAGTTTTGTTGAACGTGGGGAAAGGGTTTTCCAGGTCGTTGGGTGAAAAAAGGGGGAAAACGGTGTTGAGTTAGGTGGCCACCCAAATAGTTGAGGAAAACTTCACTTGCAGAAGGAATTTACTGTCACACTCAGAGAGACAAGGGATGGTGAAATGCATCATTCTTCCTCTTTGCATGCACCGACATTTACCAAGTTTTAAAGATGGAAAGGACCAAAATGAAACCTGACTCCTCTAGACGTACGCGTAGTGCACTCATGGGTTTGCTAGGCAGAAGAACCCCTTTTTAAAAACGATTGGGCTCTAAGCAAGCTCGTGCACCCAGGCATCCCACTCTTCAATATGCAGGGAAGAGCTCAACTTGGGTTTTACCTTGCATTCTAAGTAAGAAGAAACGAAAGGCAGGGCCTTCACGCAACCTCTGGCATAATTTAAAAATGCAGAAGAAATCTACGAAGGACGACTAGCACAGACGCAAAGTGATTTGAATGCAAGAGGAAGTAAGAAGAGAGTTTCACAAGCATTTTGGGCACTAAAGGTTTGAGTGAAAAACAATAAAGGAAGAAAGAGGAGAGGTTATGGGCGGGATTCATACCGATAATTTTCCACCCAACTTCTACGGTGAAAAGTAATAAATTTGGTAGAAATTACACCTAGAGTAGTCTGATGGAAGGACACAAGGAAAAGGGGCAAGTTTTAACTCAGAGAACCTTTGCAAAAGTCAACACAGAACTTCTGCAACAGTTTCATATGATTATCTGTTGGGTCAAGCCTGGTACCATGTTCAGATGTCTTCCAAAAAGGGTTTATGCAACGATACTTATAAAATGAGGCTTAAGATAAAAGGGCAATAAGGAAATTTTTTCAAGTGAAATCTAGAATAGGTATAAAACAATATTATCATGGGAGGATACGTAAAGATTTTATCAGATCTAGGAATGGTTTTTGTTGGAATAATTGTTTATTTTTAATTTTTTTTAACAACAAGCATGTTATTGGAACTCAAGCTTGTCTGAAAACAAGTTTATACACAAGGTTCATACCCAACAGTACTTGAAGAACAACATCGGAAGAAATCATACCAGAAATTCAAACAACGCAAGTAGCCAATGCACCCTATCGCATATAAATAGTGGTGAACCAAGAAGGCGCAGAAACATAAATTTAACTACCTTTCAACAAATTTACGCATGCATACATTCGCCATGATAAATATTCATATACAAAAAATTAACTAATTCCTTTTACACAATTTACGCATGCGTGCCTTCGACATTAGAGATATGCATATACAGGAAATTTAAACTACTATTCAATACAAAATATACACATCCGTACCATTTCGAAATGTGAAGAACCGAAAGTGATTGTCTCGTGCTCGCGCTCCGTCCAACTCTTGTTTTCCAACCGCTGATACCTCACTGGTACCTCCCATCCAATGCTAGGGGTACTCTTCTTCCCCCTGATCCCCTCAAGCCGCAAAGGGGCCACACACACAATAACAGAGAATGATAAGTCTAATATCGCCTCAGAAGGTCGAGCTACCACTCGTTGTCCGAGCTGGGTATCCCAACTCCCACAAGAAAAATTCAGTGAAGATAAAAATCCAGTAGCGTACCCTTACGCATACCAAACGTGATCCACACTCCTCTTTCTCCATCCTTTTTATAGAGTTTTTCTTAGTTATTAGTTTCCCAAACCCTCTTTAGATTCTTTTTATTAAATTTAAATTAGGATAAACCTCCCCCGTACACATGTCACTCGATCCCTTAGTTGCACCAGAAAATTAATTTATTAATTACTTAAATTTTCCTATTTCCCTCACCCACCTAAAAGAATTCCTAAAAACGCTCCTTGGTGTCCCTTTATTCCCTTACATTCCTTAAATGACTGGTGCCTTTCTTAAAACCTAGTTGAGTTCATAATTAGAAGGTTCCAAAGACTAGATTCCCTACTATGTTGGAAATTTCCCTTTTTCTTAAGTTTCCCCTTTTCTGCTTAGTTAAAATTTAGCAAGTTTAGATATAACAAGAAGTTATCCTTTTATAATCTAATCCTCCATTAAAATTTTTACTTTAATAATTAATGGTTGAATTTTCTTTACCCCCCCTTGTTAAAGGTCCAATTAGTTTTTTTTTGTTCACATGTTCTACTTAGACCTAGGTTTTAAATCACTAGGCTTGACGACAATTTTTAAGGCGAAAAAATAGTAATTAAAGTTCACTCATACCATCATTCATTTTAAGGTCGACCAAGTCCTAAAGAGGCATAGTTTTCTAGGTACTAGTTTTATTAACTTGCCAGGGTTAAAATCGCGATGTGTCCTTCAAGATGCACTACATGGTCCAAGGGTGCCGCTCACTTCCATTCTTGTTTTACTTGCACGACATGCCCTTCAAGACACACTACATGCTCCAAGGGTGCTACTCACCTCTTGACTGAATTATGTAGACGTTAAACCCCTGGATTCAATACTCTGTCAGGTGATCTTGTAGGAGACTAAGGGCCTCTACGGAATAAGGACCCTGCCTTATTGCGCGCCCCTTAGAATCATCATGAGTGACTGTCACAGTTTGCCCTCACGGCATCGTGGATCTCTTGAACTAGGTAATCGTTAAACTATAGTTCGAGCCACGGTGGGAGTGCTAGTAGGCTGTGGCAAGGTTGTTGCCACACCTCTCCCTCAACATCTATGGTTTTTGTGCATGACCCCTTTACGCCTAATGTGATTCTGGTTGGCAAGTTATCATCAGCCTACATCCATCAACAAAACATGTCAGCTATAACAATCAACATCATAATATCTAGTCATATGTCACATCTATAATATCAAAAACATCAAACCATAACAGCCCACTCCCTGACTCGATCCGGAGTCCAAGGAGATCCATCGATGCCATGGGCATCCTTTAATGTCCAGAGTCCTGCACACTCAGGAGAAACCAATCAATAACACATGTTGATATAAATATATCAAAATAAGATATCATTAGATCCACAACATCTCATAAGCATAATCAAAACAACTAATCGTATAATGAATCAGATCACTTTCACGCAATTGTCCTCAAAGAATAAGTCTAATCACTGTGAGAAAGAGAGGGATGTTACATAATCAAAGTTTCATATAGGTTGTTGACAATCTTGTTGCTCATAGTACGATGAATCATGTTGAGCTCCATGCTCACTACTTAAGGCAATTAGTTAATGATCACATTATTTCTCTTGAATATTTTCACACCAAATATCAAGTTGCTTATATCTTCACCAAATCTTTAGCTGAAGCCATATTTTTCAAGCTCCACACTTTTCTTTGGCTTCAGGATGCTACAATTATGGGGGGGTGTTCCAATGATGTAATTTCAACTCCTGAAGCTACAGAGTTGTTTGTTGATGGGGGGGAGTTGGAACACCAATCATTGATGGCTCATCACACATCTCTTGGGTTCAGTCGGTTGAGAGGTCGACCCTCATTTGGATACATTCGGTCGGGTGACCAACCAACACACCATACAAGTCGGTCTGGTAGTCGACGTGCTTGTCAGTCGGACAATTGACTAGGAGTCGAAGATATTCTGGCAGTGGATCGACCAACCCAACAATCGACTATGATTTGGATGGATATTCGATCGGGTTGAATCCTATCGAGACGACTTGACAGAGTGGATTTTATGGAGTCAAATCTAACTGTCAACGATTATATGTGGATAATATCTTTTGGATTCTATGAGATTTGATTAGATCTTGATACTATAACAGAGTACCCTTTGGGTCATTATCAACATGATGAAAGTGAATTTAGATTGCACAATAAATCATGCAAATAAAGATGTGCAATATGCATTGTGATGTTATGATCACAATACATTGTGATTAAGTTTTATAACAGTGTCTTTAGACGCCACCTATGTTCTTCAAAAAATTTCCCTTATTTGATTATCTGCAGTACTTTGTTCTTTGTTTCATGTCGTGTTCTACCTTATTCCCCCAAAAATAACCTAATTGGTGAAGATAAAAAAGCAGTGAAAAGGAAGGAACTCACCGGGGAAAATGTTGTTTTAGGTGTTTAAGTTGCTTGAGATTAAGATAAAAACTTGTTTCTACACCTGAGAAGATATGCACATGTTGTTAAACTTTCTTGCAAAACAAACTTGATCCTAGTCATTAAAATAGAGCAATAAAACACCCTAGATCTACCATATAAAATCATAAAACAATGAAGGGTTGTATAGTGACCCAAAGTTCCCCTAGAGAGATGATACCTCTATTACCCTAGATATTTTGGAATCTCCCTTAAGGAAAAAGAGTTGAATTGTCCAAGGTGAAAGAGGGAGAAAAGTCAAAGGAGACACCCAAGGAAAAGAGAAAAAGCCTTCAAGGAAGAGATCAAAGTAAACACAAAACATTCCTATAGAGGTGTTAGAGATAACAAAACAAATTATCCCAAAATCATGGAGAAGGAGTTAGATATAAATATAATGAGAGGTGGAGAGAAGATTCAAAGAGGAGAGGAGGGATATGAATAGGAAAGGAAATGACCCCAAGGTGTAAGTGAACGTTGGAATAATCTTTGGACAAAGCCTTCCATGTGGAGGATGTCACATACTACAAGTTTTTACCATGAACTACATGTTCAAAGGTTTATACTATAGTTATTTTCCTCAAACAATACACTATGTTTCATAAACCATGACACACATATGTGAAATGACCTAGGAAAGTCATGTACACTTGGCAACAAGAAATCATTAAGGATTAAGAGTGGTTTGACCTTATGGAACTCTAATTAAGTGCTCCCAAATGGGTTTGAAATGTTGAGGGTCTTAAATGAAGCATCCTAACCAAGTGTGGTCCAAACCAGAGGCTTGGATCCCAAGACAAAACCCAAATAGTGGACAAGTACCATAAGTGCTCTAGTAGAGTCAACCTGGAGACTAAATGCCAAATAAAAGAGATGAGGTGATAGGGGACCCTACCTAAGTAATAGAAATCCTAGAAAGGTTGTATATCTATGCTAAGGCAAGGTGACTCAAGAGAGAATAATTGAGCACAAAAGATCTTTTGTATAAAGGGAAAGAGGTAATCAAGTCATCATTCAGAATTTCATGTATGGACATGACAAAAAAGTAGGTCACACTATAGTGCCTCTAGGTGGGTAGGCGTATATGAGTACTAAAGTATGAAATCCATATGTTTCATAATGGTCTTTCTATCCTCAATCTTCTACAAACAAATTGGGGAAATAAAAGCAAATGTGTAAATTGGACACCCTTTTGAATGACAAGAAGAGAATCATACAATCATAAGTTCTTAACAATCCAAGGACCTAGATCCAATCAAAATCCACACTATCATATGTTCAGTATGACCATGAACAAAGATATCAAACCCATGTGAATGAGGCCTTTTTATAGTCTTTTTGATCCTTCTATTGTTTTTACATGAAGGATAGGTCCATATTCCAGAATATTCCTAAAATATTTGTTCTTTAGGCATACCATAAGAGATCAAATTTGAAAAATTAAATTGGTGAGTGCTCTTTGATCAAATTTGACCTTATAAAACGAGGAAGAGTTGGTATTGGCCCATTATGGGAGTTGTATCACTTATTACAAACGTGCATGAACATTGTTCTCAATGATAAAGAAAAAGTGATATCTTTCCAAAATTATGGATCATTCCAGCAATTCGACACCAAATAGGCCATGTGCCAATGCAATCTAGGAATAAAATTGTTTAGTACATGCAATCCAAAACCCAATTATAATGAAGTGTTTTTGGTGTAGATAGATAAAAAGGTCAAGACACAATACAAGTCAAGCACATGGAGAAAATAAGTGCAAATGATAAGTTACGAAGGAAGCAGATCCTATGTAGATAAGTGGTCAACTTGTGTAGATTATTATCCACCAAGTCCCCAATCCTCAATTCCTAGAATGTAAAGTCCCCAAGTAAGTCCCCCAACCTGTCCCTGACTTGTAAAGCCTCCATGAAGTCCTTGATGCTCGATCTCACAATTGTTCCTAAGTTGTTCACCCTATCTATTGTTCACCTTTTCTATTGTTCACCTTTTCTATGGATGAGTTGATTTAATGCTTCCCACATTTTTTATCTCAATTTCTAGAAAAGGGAAGAGAAATGTGCATTATAGTATCAAAGAAACTTGAGAAAAAAACAACATGTGCATGAGCATTACAATGGTTAGGATTGAGTCCGGGAAGAGTTGTGGTAATTGAAAACATGGAAGGCCCAAGAATATACATATCATTGAAAGAAATGAACGAGCATTGATTAAAGGTTGTGATCCTAAAGGAGATTGGGGTAAAATGATTGGATGGTTGATAGAGTAGTATGTCTTCATCTAAGAAAGAGATAGTACTTTGTTCAAATAAAGGTCAATAAACTGAAATGACAATATTGAAACGCACTGAGAACACATAATCTATTGTAACATGAGTGGATTGGGATTCCGTGTTTGCATGTTACAGTGGATTACACGTACACTTAGTCACAAGGAGACAAAATTCCACTTAGTCAAGTGAACATTAAAAAGTTGTACTAATGTTGTCTCTTTTGCTTTCTACAACTTAGTTGGAACGTTATGCTAATGACCAACAAATTAATAAAGTACTTGTCACACATATATGCACTTTTGCCTTTCCCAATGAATGGTTATGGTTATCACTTATTAAATTTCACAAATTTCACCTTGGAAACATGATTGGCTTAGAAATTTGGATAGGGACATTTTTTTAATTTTTAAGATTTTAGTTTGGTCGGTTGCTTTAAGAATCTTGACTTTCAATTTTTATTTAGTGTGTTTTTTTAATATTTATATTTAGATGATTAAAAAATAAGTGATGAAAATAAACATGGTATTGTGAAAGATATTTTAATTATTTTAATGTTTTTAATAAAAATATTAAAATAAATGTTGTAAATATGGATTTATATTTTAATAGAAATTTTAATTGTAATTTATGTTTAAATAATTTGAGGTAATGTTTAATTCAAATGTTTTTACATATTTTGAAGTTTTTATGTGTAGTTGTGAAAATAAAATTGCTAATATTGATATGGAGTAAATTAGTAGCTCTTAAATTTTAGAGGTTAGAAAATTATACATATCATTTTTTTTTAAAAGATATTCTATAAAATAATATGATGATGATTATTAACTTCGAAAGAATTATATATATATATATATATATATATATATATATATATATATATATATATATATATATATATATATATATATATATATATATTTCTTCTCCCAATTCTTATTTAATATATATTAAATAAGAATTGTTTCATGAAGAGAAATCCATAAATAAAGGAAAAAACATTAATTTAATCACCATTCAACGGTATTTAAGTTATTAAAATCATTCATTGATCGCATTTAGTCTAGATCACACCAATCCTTAACATGGACTGATTTTTTTAGATGTCTCCTCTCTACTACCTAGAATTTTGAACCCTCACTTAAATTTAATAGTTTTTCCAATTTCAATGATTGTTATCGGTGTTTCAACCCTCACTCAGATCATCATTGAATTGGTGGTTCCCTGCGTCTTTCCTAGCATTGACGTAGTTTTTCATTGCAGAAAGTTCTATCATTTTCTCAGACTAGACTTGTTCTCAGCAAAAAGCATACAATTATTACAATGGAATTGATAATTTCTAGATTTTTAGGTAAGCCCACAACCATGGAAACAAAGTTTAGTTTCAAAGAATCTTTACCAGCAAAAAGTTTTGTTTCATTTTCTCTAATATCAGTGCAGATTTATTTAAGTTTGAATTTATTAAGTATTAAATTCTTCCACATGTAAATTTTTTTAGAGTTAACTATATATTAAACACGAAAGGAATTATAAATCTCTCATACTGAAATATAAAACGTATATTTCCATATAATGAACATTGGCCGAGATGTAAATTCTTTTAGAGTCAATTCTATATTAAACACTGAAGGAATTATACAGCTCTCATACTGAAATATAAAAAAGCCAGTGTTCCACTGGGACGCGTCCCCTAGGGTGGGGTCACATCCCTCACGTCCCCGAGACAGGGGGACTCCAGGGGGGATGTTTCCCCATGTCCCCTTTTTGGGGAGACGCGGGGGGACGTGACTCACCAAGGTGAGGGACGAGACTCCCCAAAAGGGGGACTCCTGGACGCCCCCCCTTGAAAAGGGGGACTTCTGGACGCCCCCCCCCAAAAGGGGGACTCCTGGAAGTCCCCCCCAATTTTTTTTTGCCTAGTAAGACTTAAAAAAGAAAAAAATTAATTTAAAAAACAAATTAAAAAACAAATATATATATATAATTAATTTATGTTATTGTTGAGATTTATCATATTATCATTATTGTTTTTATTTTTAAAATTTTATTTTTTATATTTTTTTATATTATATATGTGACGTCCACCCGTCCCCCATTTCCCAAAAATCCCTAAAATTTGGGGGTACTTCCACACGTCCCCCTTGTGCGTCTCCCCACACCCGCGTCCCCCCGTTCCGGAGTCTTGGTGGAACATTGAAAAAAGCATATTTCCATGTAATGAACGGTCTAGAGATGTAAAAAAATTTAGAGTTCAATTGGGTTTAGCTTGGATGGTTGTGAGGAATGTTGTTGTCCTCCCCACCCGAGTTCAATTCCCATAATGATATGAATAAAACTCATAAATTGAATAACAAGGTAACTACTCATATTGAAATATAAAAAAACATATTTTCATGTAATGAAGGATTTCTAAAAAAGTAAATTTTTTTAAAGTTCAATTGAATTTAGCTTGGATAATTATGAGGAATGTTGTTGTCCTCCCTAAGTTCAATTCCCATAATAATATGAATAAAACTCATAAATTAAACAACAAAGTATCTACTATTTCAGGAAAAAAATTTGTTTAAAGTTAATTTTATATTAAACACAGAAGAAATTATACATCTCATACTGAAATATCTATGTCAATGCAATATCTCTGTCAATAGTTATAGTCGTCATTCTCACCTATCAGGGAAGGCAGGTGGAGATTTTTGTGCACAGTGGTGAGGGTGTTGTAACTATCAATCTTGGCCTTATTGATCCATGCAATGAGGATGGTGAGCTCGTAGCCCAAGATGAGCTTTCATTTTCTATGTAGACAATTCTTTTACGCCACTCTTTCCATACAGACATTTCTTTTACGACACTCTTTCCATATGCACATGTCTTTGTCAAGTCAAAGCACTTTATGAAGCTTTTTTTTTTCCACGAGAAATTAACTCGATTTATATTAGAGATATAAATCATTTACATCACTGTCCAAACACTGTCCAAACTGGCACTAGCAGCCATTACATTTCGTCCCGGAGACCCAGCGGGAATTGAACTCAAGACCTCCTCCCAACATGAAGAAAGGTCTTTACCAACCGCGCTGTCTCACGGGACAGCACTTTATGAAGCTTAGGTTCATCACTTTATCAAGATAAGGTTCTTCCATGAATAATGGTACTAATAAATTTCAAGCTTTCCATGGATTGAAACTTTAAAAGACAACCTAAAGATGTTCTAACCATGTGATAAACTTATAAGATTAAATGATATAGCCATTTGTCTAAGTTCTAGACTAGGTCCATACTCTTCCCATTGTTCCTTGTAAATAGTCATTGGATGTAATATCAATGAAGCAACAATAACGTTTTGCACTTGGTTAAAGATGGTTTTGTTAATTATGTTGATAGGCTTCCCCTTGTTAAAAAGGTGGTGGAATAATCAATTTTTTTTAAAGTAGAATTCTAATTTTATGATTAGGAATTAAATATGTTGATATATTCTTTTTGTCTTTTCTAAATCATTGCATAGGATTTTGTATATTAATTTTTTTTCATTTATGAATTAGTAAATGCATGTATTTGTGAATTTACTTTTTTATATTTACTTAATAAGATTATGAAATTATTGAGTTTATTAAATTAGTGTTTCACATTTATTGTTTTACTATTATCTAATTATCAAGTTGTTTTATCAAATGGCACCTTGGCCATTACACACTTGGGATTTTCCAAATGCTAGCTTGACTTTTCGTCTTTAGATGGAGGCAGTGGGTCGATCAAAGAGAGGACTCCAAGACCATAGGATTCTACTTCTATGGTTATTAATGCGCCTTTTGTGTCTATGGAGGACTATGAACCGCAACCAAACAAAGTGATAGACTGTGGTTCCACGTTGAACCTATTCCACAAGCAATCGTTATCAACATTGGTGATCATCTATGCATCTATTTTTACAAGTTGTCTTTCAACATTTCATCATATAGATTAATTTAGGTTGTGAAGTGTTATTGTTTCAGGTTGTGAAGTTTGTGAAGGAGCAATGAGGCAAGTATAGGAAGCATCCATAGGATTCGCTGCTAAGATTTTCAAAGTTATAAAAAAATAAAAATTAAAATGTGAATCAAGTGGCATGACAGAGAAATCATTGATTATGGATTCAAGAGTGTTGAGGCTAGTTTTTGTCTGCAACGACAACCAATCTTCTTTAAATGGTACTGTAAAATTATACGCAAAATGAGAAAAAAGTGAGGTTGGTCTTATCAATGCATATGACAGTTCATATAAACTACTAATAGAAATTTGTACAACCTTTCAATTTAGATAACAAAAGTTCTATGCCTTTAGAATTTTAGATTTTGAACTGGCCAAATTCAAGGTAAATCACATTTTGTTTCACAAATAATGGTTTTGTGAATAGACACGGATGCAAGGTACATAGACCAAATATAAATCAAGATAGCAGCCACTATTCTCACACAAAACACCCACATTTTTATTGATCAAGTAAAGGGATACATATATAAGATACATCACTAACTTCTAGAAACTAGATCCGAAGAAAGTGGATTTGATTAGCTAAAAATAGCTAATCTAGAAGTTCTCAATTATTATCTAACAAACCAAATCTAAAGTAAGCATTAATTCTAATAGCCTCCCTTAATGCTTACATTACAAATAACAATATTGAAATCACATAAAAATATTTTTGAACTTCGATCTATGTCTGGTATGGTTTCATCTACATTTCTATCCACTTTGAAATATCATAAACTATTCTCTTTCTCAACCATCAATTTCAAGCTACCACTCGATCCATTTAAGATACAATTGTTTCTAACCAACAATGATGTATTTGTAGGATCGACGATTCTTGACTACCCTGAAAAAATACTCTTGATACTGAATCACTCTATGAACATACTTCTATTTGTCAAATACACAACGAACTATGTATTTCTTAGTTATATAGGAAAGACGTCTAGATATTGAATGTATCGAATGGTCAAGGGTAAGTGCAAGAAGTTCATGGCCAAAAACGTGGCACACCATGCAATAGGAACGCACACCCGAAATAATGTGTGTGCATTCTTAGGAACACACACACGTTCCTAAAGCCTTAGGTTTGGAGGGGGAAGAACCTCCATGAGGTGTGCCACACAGGTTTAGTGGCAAGAACACATGTGTGTTCTTGCCACTCGCACATGTTCCTACTGATATTTTTTGAAAGAGGTCGCGAGCGCAATTTGTGGTTATTGTGCACAAACCGTGCTCACATTTCTACTCTTATTGAGTGAATTGAGGATCTAGAGAGGGAGGATCTTGTCCAGGTATGTTTAATTTATCATATTTTAACTCAATTTAGTCTTCCAATTTATTTTTTTGCTTCCAAGAATCAAAATTTAATTTTTTTTTTGTAATTTTGTATTTTAATTAAAAACCAACCTAATTTAGATGCCATGGATTTTAAATTGCACAATATATAATATAATGAATCCCCGAGAAAATGTAAACCACTCAGAAGAAAACAAGGAAGATCAAAACCCCAACCCACCACAACCACCTAATGTAAACACTCAAATTGATGAGGGGTTGGCTATATTAAGAATCCTTGAGGAACAATTAAGGGACACTAGAGAGCCTAGCAGAGTCTCCTTGGCCACTTTTTTGGACATTATTGTGAATTTTGTTGCATGTGCCCAAAGGAAATTGACCTTTATTTCTGATTATAGGGAAATAATGTATGAGTACTACAACATTGGTTTGGACAGAAACCAACTGAAAGAGATGGGCATTTCAAAACCACAAATATTGTCTATTTTTAGGGATCCTATAACTGGACAAGAACTATCATTGAACAAGAAACACATCTCCATTGACTGTTGCATCCATCCCCAGATTAGTCAAAATTAGATGGATAGGTGGTATATGGTTTTTGATAAACCTCCCTGCAATAAAATGGAGGTTCCCTTATGAGAAAATTATGGGCTGAGTTTATTGTGGGAAAGCATGTCAACTACTTTGACATTGGATAATTACAGTCTAGGGTCCGCATAGGACTGAGAGCATGCCAGATGCAACCCCGTGTTAGGTCCTTGTCCCCCCAGACGAAGGCTTGAACACCCTACCCACCATCCTCCTCCTGCAAAGAGCTTGCAACAACTAAATCTATTCATTTCATCATTCAATTGCAGCCTAATGCAACACAGTAGCTTTGTTGCACTATCTGGGCAAGAGGTGCCTTCTGGTGACATTGATAGAGGGGTTGGACGTTCAACATGCATGGAAGATTACAGTAATGAGAGGACCCATGGACATAGCAGTCGTCCATGTGAACCTACATATGCTCGAGTTGCGAACAAATATGTTATGGGCCTATAGAGCCCAGTGGAGAGCATATCTTCATGGAGGAGGTTAATATCATAACCCTCTTTATGTTCTTCATCGTTGTATATTTATTTTGTATTATGTGTATTTATATCGATATTTCATTGTATGCTGTTTTGCAGTTGTTATGTCCTAGCAATAGACCCTCTACGTCAATGGATGCATCAATGCCTAGCCCAAACACGGATGCAACAATAGAGGTTCCTTGTTCATTGGGTGCACCTCTGTTATCAGATAAA
Organism: Picea engelmannii; assembly: GCA_009831015.1. Taxonomy (NCBI): domain Eukaryota; kingdom Viridiplantae; phylum Streptophyta; class Pinopsida; order Pinales; family Pinaceae; genus Picea; species Picea engelmannii. The sequence continues at coordinate 334,972 of ML779364.1, forward strand.
TCGGTAGGTGTGGACACTAACTGATCTCCCTAGATCCACCTAGATCTAGAACAAAACACACCAGAACATGACGCTTTCCTTAAGTTTTAGATATTGAATTTACTAACTAAAGAGGGATGGGTGACATACCATTTAAATGT
>ML779364.1:335161-350026 GCA_009831015.1 Picea engelmannii
TACACTCAATATAAACCTATGTATGTGATCAAGGAATCATACAATAAAACACAACAAGCTTTATAGGAAAGAATCATATTACTGTATCATATTGAATGTGAAAGAGAGATTACAACCATGGCCTTGATGTCGTAATATCCCTTTCAACTGTCCTTCGTTCCCCACACACTTCCATTCCAATAATTCTGAGAGCATAGATCTGATAATATTCACGATCTATCTTGACAAAGGAAAAACTCAAAGACACTCCAACCAAGCTAATAATTCCAAGCCAAATCCAACTTAGCCCTTCTCCATAAGAGCTCCTCTCCTTTTATAAGCTAAAGAGGATAAGGTGAGGGGGTTAGGATGATCCCACTAAATCATGAAAGTGAGTAAGATCCAAACCATTTGGATGCCACCTCACCATGGAAGTTTATCCTTCTAGAAGACTCGAGAAAACGCTCATTTTTCCCACGTGTAAGCATTCTCGCACCCTGCCTATAGAGCAGACTGCGAACTCCTCGTGACCTAGCTATGATGAAACCTGCGAGAATCGGGCATTCTCGCACTCTAGCTATAATGCAGCCTGTGAACTTCCTTGTTTATAGGGTTTTTACAAAGGAAAATGCAACTTCTTTTCTCAGGAAAAGTTCTTCTCCCTTCTCTCTTCAGGAACTCAAGCCACTAACCCCTCTAAAGGAAACATATAGGTTTACATCATTAACGATCATAGGGATGACTAAAATAATGTGTAACAACCTCACACTTAGGTATGTGTCACATATGATAAATTCACCTTAGTCATTTCTTTATTTTATAGCATACTCAAATTTTTAATGTTCTCGTGTTTCTACATGATTGGGAGTAGGTGATGTCGTGGAATGCCCATCAAGGATGGACAAGTCACATGCGTCACATGTATGATGTTTAGAGTTAAATATCATATAATTCTGAAATTGTTTTTGTTTATGTTTTTTAATTTTACTAGTTGGTACTAATAGTTCAATTCTATTAATATGTATGTAGGTTGTAGATATATTTGTTGGCTATAGTACTTTCTCACTCCCTAGGCACCTGGGCGTTGCTTATGGGTTACCTTTTTCTAGGCATTGGAAGCTACAATCATTGGTATATCCTGTGGCTGACCATCGTAGCCCACCCCCAACATTCTATCTGCCCCATCAACCGAGACTTCCACAGTAGAGGTTGTCTCGGAGCAAGTTGTAAAACCTAGTGTTCCAGCTACCAGTGAATCTCCATCGAGGCCTGGGATATTTAAGGTGAGATAATGCATTGATGATAATTTTTTTATGTTTCATGAATTTAATTTTACGCATATGGGTTTAACTACAAGACAAACTATGGGTAGCAGGAAAGCTAACTGTGGTTCCACATTGAACCTATTCCATAAGCAATTGTTATCAACATTGGTGATCATCCATGTATCCGTTTTTACAAGTTGTCTTTCAACATTTCATCATGTAGATTAATTTAGGTTGTGAAGTGTTATTGTTTCAGGTTGTGAAGTTTTTGAAGGAGCAACGAGGCGAGTATAGGAAGCATCCATAGGATTGGCTGCTAAGATTTTCAAAGTTATAAAAAAATCGAAATTAAAATATGAATCAAGTGGCATGACAGAGAAATCATTGATTCTAGATTCATGAGTGTTGAGGTCGGTTTTTGTATGCAATGACAACCAATCTCATTTAAATGGTACGGTAAAATTATACCCAAAATGAGAAAAAAATGAGGTTGGTCTTATCAATGCATATGATAGTTCATATAAACTACTAATAGAAATTTGTACAACCTTTCAATTTTCTAGAACAGAATTTGCATGCCTTTAGAATTTTAGATTTTGAACTAGCCAAATTCAAGGTAAATCACATTTTGTTTCACAAATAATGGTTTTGTGAATAGACATAGATACAAGGTACATAGACCAAATATAAATCAAGATAGCAGCCACAATTCTCACACAAAACACGCACATTTTTATTGATCAAGTAAAGGGATACATATATAAGATACATCACTGACTTCTAGAAACTAGATCTGAAGAAAGTGGATTTGATTAGCTAAAAATAGCTAATCCAGAAGTTCTCAATTATTATCTAACAAACCAAATCTAAAGTAAGCATTAATTCTAATAGCCTTCCTTAATGCTTACATTACAAATAACAATATTGAAATCACATAAAAATATTTTTTAACTTCTATCTCTGTCTGGTCTGGTTTCATCTGCATTTCTACCCACTCTGAAATATCATAAACTATTCTCTTTCTCAAACATCAATTTCAAGCTACCACTCGATCCATTTAAGATACAATTGTTTCTAACCAACAATGTTGTATTTGTAGGATCGACGATTCTTGACTACCCTGAAAAAATAGTCTCGATACTGAATCACTCTACGAACATACTTCTATTTGTCAAATACATAATGAACTATGTATTTTTTAGTTATATAGGAAAAAAGTCTAGATATTGAATGTATCGAATGGTCAAGGGTAAGTGCAAGAAGTTCATGGCCAAAGAAGTGGTACGCCATGCAATAGGAACACACACTCGAAAGAATGTGTGTGCGTTCTTAGGAACACACACACATTCCTAAAGCCTTAGGTTTGGAGGGGGGAAAACCTCCATGAGGCGTGCCACATAGGTTTAGTGGCAAGAACACATGTGTGTTCTTACCACTCGTGCATGTTCCTACTGATATTTTTTGAAAGAGGTCGCGAGCACAATTTGTGGTCATTGTGCACAAACCGTGCTCACGTTTCTACTCTTATTGAGTGAATTGAGGATCTAGAGAGGGAGGATCGTGTCCAGGTATGTTTAATTTATCATATTTTAACTCAATTTAGTCTTCCGATTTATTTTTTTGCTTCCAAGAATCAAAATAAAAAATAAATAAATTGTAATTTTGTATTTTAATTAAAAAACCAACCTAATTTAGATGCCATGGATTTTAAATTGCACAACATATAATATAATGAATCCCTGAGAAAATGTAAACCACTTAGAAGAAAACAAAGAAGATCAAAACCCCAACTCACCACAACCACCTAATGTAAACACTCAAATTGATGAGGGGTTGGCTATATTAACAACTCTTGAGGAACAATTAAGGGACACTAGAGAGCCTAGCAGAGTCTCCTTGGCCACTTCTTTGGAAATTATTGTGAATTTCGTTGCATGTGCCCAAAGAAAATTGACCTTTATTTCTGATTATCGGTAAATAATGTATGAGTACTACAACATTGGTTTGGACAGAAACCAAGTGAAAGAGATGAGCATTTCAAAACCACAAATATTGTCTATTTTTAGGGATCCTAGACTGGACAAGAACTACCATTGAACAAGAAACACATCTCCATGGACTGGTGCATCCATCCCAGATTAGTCAAAATTTGATGGATAGGTGGTATATGGTTTTTGATAAACCTCCCTGCAATAAAATGGAGGTTCCCTTATATTTTATGAGAAAATTATGGGTTGATTTTATTGTGGGCAAGCATGTCAACTACTTTGACATTGGATAATTCCAGTCTAGGGTCCACATAGGACCGAGAGCATGCCATACACAACCCCATGTTAGGTCCTCATCCCCCCGGATGAAGGCTTGAACCCCCTACCCAACATCCTCCTATTGCAAAGAGATGCAACAGGTAAATCTATTCATTTCATCATCGAATTGTAGCCTAATGCAACATAGTAGCTTTGTTGCACTATCTGGGCAGGAGGTGCCTGTTGATGACATTGATAGAGGGGTTGGACATTTAACATGCATGTAAGATTACAGTGAGGAGAGGACACATGGACATAGCAGTCATCCATGTGAACCTCACATATGCTCGAGATGCAGGTAAATATGTTGTGGGCCTATAGAGCCCAGTGGAGCGCATATCTTCATGGAGGAGGTTAATATCATAACCCTCTTTATGTTCTTCATCGTTATATGTTTATTTTGTATTATGTATATTTATATCGATATTTAATTGTATATTGTTTTTCAGTTGTTATGTCCTAGAAATAGACCCTCTACGTCAATGGATGCATCAATGCCTAGCCCAAACACAGATGCAACAATAGAGGTTGCTTGTTCATTGGGTGCACCTCACACTTAGGTATGTGTCACATATGATAAATTCACCTTAGTCATTTCTTTATTTTATAGCATACTCAAATTTTTAATGTTCTCGTGTTTCTACAGGATTTGGGAGTAGGCGATGTCGTGGAATGCCCATCTAGGATGGACAAGTCACATGCGTCACATGTATGATGTTTAGAGTTAAATATCATATAATTTTGAAATTGTTTTTGTTTATGTTTTTGAATTTTACTAGTTGGTACTAATATTTCAATTCTATTAATATGTATGTAGGTTGTAGATATATTTGTTGGCTATAGTAATTTTTCACTCCCTAAGAACCTCGGCGTTGCTTCTGGGTTACCTTTTTCTAGGCGTAGGGAGCTACAATCATTGGTACATCATGTGGCTGACCATCGCATCCCACCCCCAACATTCTATCTGCCCCATCGATCAAGACTTCCACAGTAGAGGTTGTCTCGGAGCAAGTTGTAAAACCTATTGCTCCAACTACCAGTGAATCTCCATCGAGGCCTGCTATATTTACGGTGAGATAATGCATTGATGATAAAATTTTTTATGTTTCATGAATTTGATTTTACACATATTTGTTTAATTTTCTTGACTTGATTCTTGTAACTAATGTAGGGTGGCATCACAAAGAGACTGGGGTCGCAGAGGAGGGTAACACCCTCATGAATGACAGTATGATATGAGGTGAGTTTTCTTAGGTTAAATTACAAAGTATCATTTTGCATGTTTATTAATTCATTGAGGAAAAACACTTATAACAATGTTTATTATTTGTGCATTCTCCAAAGTGTCAAAGCACACCTAGGCCTAGAACCTCTTGAGGTGATTCCTCAAGCAAGAGAATAAATATTTATTTCTAGGATGCTCATGAGGGTGGCGAGGGTGGAAGTGGTCAATGATTGACCAACAACTGTCATTTTCTATCTAGTCCACGATATGGATTTTTTTTTTATGTTAGGGAACTTGTTGTCACTTTGTATATTGGCCACGAGTTGCCATTTTGTAAAAAATGGCACGTTTTTTATTAATCTCATTGTTTATGCATTTTATGTTGATGGATGTATGAATTTCGTGTGTATTAATCCCTTGATTTTTTCTAAAGTGATTATAAATACTTACGTTACACATTAACAAATATCTTATGGTGGAAAATATTGTTAAGTGCTAAATCCATAACCAATTAATGCTTCTCAAGTAGCATTGCTTGCTAATCAACCATGTATCTCTACATCATTCCTTCTGAATTATTTGCATGAATGTTGTGGATATCCATATTCTAACTCACAACCAACAATGCATGGAATACCTCTTGAATTATCTCCATCTAAATCCAATGACAATCCACATTCAAATAGTGGTCACTTGAAAATATTGTGACCTAAAAAATGGCATATTACAATAATCGAAATAATTTTTATCATTTATCTTCTACATAATTTGAAATCACTTAACAATCTCAGCTCAATGTTATGTCAAATTAACCTCCATAAGTAGTACTATAATTACTCAATTATGAAGATGATATAAGCGAAAATTCAATTATGCAAGTACACAACATTTAGACAACCCAAACACTTCATATATATTTAGAATATGAAGTACATGCACCTACCAATATCTTATCAGGGGTTGTTAGAAGTCGGAATCTTCAAACCCTAGAGATGGAAACCATAAGATGACATTATCCAATATCTCACTCCATTAGAGATCATCAACAATGTATCATACACAATGGTAAGTCATTTTTGGAACCTACATTTGTATCCCACACTTGTACAAGATCAACTCCCTCTATCTTCTCGATAACAAGCACATTAGGTAGCACTAGGGTTTTAAAATGACACAAAACCCTAACTTCTTCTCTTACTAGAACTACATGATAAAAGTATTTATTTCCTCCTGTAGGTATAAGCCCTAGTATTCCTAGTCTCCTTAGGACAAAACCTTCACCCTAGTATTCCCTTGACATTCCTTTGAGAATCCTAGTTGTTAGTTTCTTAGTTGATTCAATCCATAATTTGAACAATTTCTAGGGAACACACATTATTCCCCTTTTTCTATGCATGACATATATAAAATCATTTGATTTATGTGTAACCCATAATAAATGCCAAAAAGACTAGTCAATGAATCATTAATGCACTCATATTTGTTTATCTTGTGTAGTGGGTATATGTAAATTTTGTTAAACCTATCAATTATTAATAACATTTATTCAGTCTTCCATGATGTCCACTATACTTATTGATTTTGATCAATAGAATGAGAGAGTGCACATGGAAACTAGATCTTAGAATAGGTATCATTTTCCACCTACAAATAAAGGTTTTGAGGTTACATTTCTTGACACACCATAGAAAGTAATTCTATGCTACCAAAATTTCTCTAGGGAGATTTGAAACCATTATTATTTTCCCTTCACCATCTATGAGAGTTTATTTCACACTCATACCCGATTTTTGGGTTAGATCACACAAGGAGACAAAGGACCCTCCCAAACCCAATCCCACAAATCTTTTGATGCAATGCCATTGTCATGCATTTCCAAATCATTCCATGACATGCCATTTCCATTCCATTGTTATTTCCATGCCACTGCCATGCCTTGCAATTGTATGCCATTGCCATGACTTTCCAATCCATGCCATGCCATGTAATTGTCATGCCTTTCCATTTCCATGTCATTTCCATGCCTTGTCATGCCATGCCATTCTCGTGCCATTGCCAAACCATTCCATGCCTTTCCATGTCATTTCCAAGCAGTTACATGCCTTTCCATGCCATTTCCATGCCTTTCCATGTCATGCCATTGCCATGCCTTTCCAAGCCATGTCATGCCATTCCATTGTCATTTCCATGCCATGCCATTTCCATGCCATTGTCATGTAGTTTCTCATGTCTTTTCATGTAGTTTCCCATTTTAACCTATATAACAATAAATATAACGTTCCATAAAATTATGCAAGGAAAAAGTCAAATCAAAATGTGGATTGCAATGAAACAAGAATAACAAATAAAGAAACATTGTCATGCCATTTCCATGCTTCACAATTAAACCCTTGGAATACACCTTGACACCTTTTATTACATTTCTGTCATAATTTTCATCCCTCTAGAGCTTGATGTCTTGAATATTATATGGATGTCATCTATCATCTTTCATTTCAGAAAGCATTTGTTATCTAAACCCTAGTTTAAGCTTGCATTTTCAGCCCCCTTTCAAATAATGATTACTTGTTTTAAGGGATGTTATATTTGTCCTTGTATTGCCTTTCCTTGGCTTGCCTTTCCATGCCATTCCATGCCATGTCTTGCTTTTTCATGTCCTTCCATGCCATGTCTTGCATTGTTTTTCCTTTCCTTTCCTTGTCATGCCATTGCCATGCCTTTCCATGCCATTTCCATGCCTTGTCATGCCATGCCATTTCCTTGCCTTGCCAAGCCATGCCATTCCATGTCATTGTCATGTCTTTCCATTGCCATGCCATTTCCATGTATTTCCATGGCATGCCATTTTTGTGCCATTTCCAAGCCATTCCATTGACATGCATGTCCATGCCATTACATTTTCATGCCTTTCCAAGCCATGCATAGTATGGTATGGTATGCCTTTCCATAGTATGTCTTGCCTTGCCATGGTATGCCTTGCCTTGCCATGGTATTGTATGGTATGGTATGGTATACCTTCCCTTGACTTTCATGGTATGGTATGCTATGGTATCCTTGGCATGGTATGGTCTATCGTAGCCTTTAAAGCAAGTTAGTTAAACAAATTTAAACTTAAACCTCACATGGTATTATGGTATGGTATGGTATGGTATGTCCTTGCATGGCATGGTATGGTATGGTATGGTATGCCTTGCCATGGTGTGGTATGGTATGGTATGGTATCCCTTTCCTTGCCATGGTATGGTATGGTATGGTATGCCTTGCCTTGCCTTGTATTTCCATGGTATGCTAAAATGCAAGATGGCACATGAAAACCCTACAATATTCTAGACATCAAGCCCTAAAGGGATGAAAATTATGACAAAAATGTAATTAAAGGTGTAATGGTATGGTATGGTATGTTATGGTATCCTTGACATGGTATGCAAGTGAAGACATACCTTGCCTTTCCATGGCATGCCTTGCCTTTCCATGCCATTCCATACATTGCATTACCTTTCCTTGTCATGCATGGCCTTTCCTTTCCTTGCCTTGCCTTGCCTTGCATGGTATGGTATGGTATGGTATGGTATGGTATGATATTCCTTACCTTGTCATGGCCTTGCATGGTATGGTATGGTATGGTATGCCCTACCTTTCCTTTCCTTTTCTTGCCTTGCCATGGTATGGTATGGTATGGTATGCCATGGTATGGTATGTATTTCTTTGCCTTGCCTTGCATGGGTATGGTATGGTATGGTATGGTATGGTATGCCTTTCCTTGCCTTGGTATGGTATGGTATGGTATGCCTTTCCATGCCTTGCATGGGTATGGTATGGTATGACTTTCCTTGCCTTGGTATGGTATGGTATGGTATGCCTTGCCTTTCCTTCACTTTCCATGTCTTGTCTTTCCATACCACGCCTTTCCATGCCACGCCTTGCCATCCCATGCCTTGCCATGCCATGCCATTCCTTCCCTTGCCTTCACTTTCCATGCATTTCCTTTTCCATGCCATGCCTTGCATGGGTATGGTATGGTATGACTTTCCTTGCCTTGGTATGGTATTGTATGGTATGGTATGACTTTCCTTGCCTTGGTATGGTATGGTATGGAATGCCTTGCCTTTCCTTCACTTTCCATGCCTTGTCTTTCCATACCATGTCTTTCCATGCCATGCCTTTCCATCCCATGCCTTTCCATGCCATGCCATTCCTTCCCTTGCCTTCACTTTCCATGCATTTCTTTTTCCATGCCATACCTTTACATACCATGCTTTTCCTTCACTTTCCATGCAATGTTTTTCCATATCATGCCATGTCTTTCCATACCATGCCATGTCTTGCCTTTCCATTCCATTCCTTTTCATACCATTCATTTCCATACCATGCCTTGCCTTCATTTTCCATGCCTTGCCTTGCATTCACTTGCCATGAGAATATCAATGTTATAACATAAGCTCTCTTTATTCATATATCTAAGGTATCATATATTTTTCAAACATAGATTATCATAATTAATAGGATTTACCTATAACAACATGTTGCATTTCCATACCAACAAGTCCTTGAACAACTTGAGGAGGTGAGTTGCAACTCGCAGTAAAACTAAAACCGAGACTCAGATGGGCGAACCTCCAGTTGCATTAGATCTAGAACACTGAGTTTCATCTAGTGGGGCCCCTCTACTGTCATTCTTGGAGTATCTCCAACACTAGGGTTTTTCTCAATGAGGCGTAGTGCAATTTCTGAAGAGGAAGTTGATTTTAAAGAACATTGTGTCGGGCATTTGTGGGTAGTGTAGTCACATGGGCCTTGGCCAAACAGACTTGTGGGAGCTTATGAAACTCCGTTATGCCACTCGATTTGGATTTTATGCCCCCAGACCAACTTGGCCACATGTCCCTTAATGGCTTGAGGAGGTGAGTTGCAGCTCATGATAAAACTCAAACCGAGACTCATATGGGTGAACCATCAATTGCATTGGATTCGGAGAACCGAGTTTCATCTAGTGGGGCCCCTTCGCTTTCAATCTGTCCTCTAGAAAACCGTTTGTTGGACTATCTCTGACACTAGGGTTTTTCTCAATGAGGCATAGTGTAATTTATGAAGAGGAGGTCGATTTTCAAGAACATTGTGTTGGGAATTTGTGGGTAGTTTAGTTGTGCGGGCCTTGTCCAAGTAGAATTTTGTGAGCTTATGGAACTTTGTTATGTCGCTCGGTTTGGATTTTATGCCCTCGGACCAAATTGACCACATGTCCCTAAATGGCTTGAGGAGGTGAGTTGTAACTCGCAATAAAACTCAAAACAAGACTTGGATGGGAGAACCATCAATTGCATTGGATCCAGAGCACTGAGTTTTAGCTAGTGGGGCCCCTGCGTTGTCATTTCGTCCTTAGAAAAACCATTTGTTGGAGTATCTCCAACACTAGGGTTTTTCACAATGAGGCATAGTGCAATTTATGAAGAGGAGGTCCATTTTCAAGAACATTGTGTTGTGAATTTGTGGGTAGTGTAGTCACATGGGCCTTATCCAAACAGACTTGCGAGAGCTTACAGAACTCCGTTATGCTGCTCGGTTTGGATTTTATGCCCCCTGACCAAATTGGCCACATGTCCCTTAATGGCTTGAGGATGCAAGTTTCAACTCACTATAAAACTCAAACCGAGACTCAGATGGGAAAACCGTCAGTTTCATTGGATCCGAAGCACCGATTTTCAGCTAGTGGGGCCCCTCCATTGTCATTCTGTCTTCCAAAAATCCATTTGTTGGAGTATCTCTAGCACTAGGGTTTTTATCAATGAGGAATAATGCAATTTCTAAAGAGGGCGTCGATTTTCAAGAACACTATGTCGAGAATTTGTGGGTAGTGTATTCGTGTGGGCCTTGGCCAAATAGACTTGCGAGAGCTTACAAAACTTCGGTATGTCGCTCAGTTTGGATTTTATGCCCCCAGACCAAATTGGCCACATGTCCCTGAATGGATTGAGGAGGTGAGTTGCAACTCACGATTAAACTCAAACTGCGACTCGGATGGGAGAACCTTCAGTTGCATTGGATTCGAAGCACTGGGTTTCATCTAGTGAGTCCCCTTCATTATCATTCCATCCTTCTTAAAATCGTTTGTTGGGGTATCTCCGGCACTATGGTTTTGCTCAGTTCTTATTACATATGTTTGGAAATTTAACACCTTGTTAGACTAGACATGACAAGGAAAGTGAAGGCAAGGCATGACATGGCAAGGCATGACATGACAAGGCATGACATGACATGGTAAGGCATGGTATGGGAAGGCATGGCATGGAAAGGCAAGGCATGACATGACAAGGCATGACATGACATGGTAAGGCATGGTATGGGAAGGCATGGAATGGAAAGGCAAGGCATGGCATGGCATGGTAAGGCATGGTATGGGAAGGAAAGTAAAGGCAAGGCAAGGCATGGCATGGCAAGGCATGGTATGGAAAGGCGTGGAAAGGCAAGGCATGGAATGGTATGGTATGGCATGGAATGGAAAGGAAATGCATAGCATGGAAAGGAATTTCATGGCATGGAAATGAATGGCATGGCAAGGCAATGCAAAGCATGGCATGGAATGGAAATGCATGCCATGGAAAGTGAACACAAAGCAAGGCATGGAATGGTATGGCAAGGAAAGGCAAGGAATGGAAAGGCATGACATGGAGTGGCAAGGCATGTCATGGAAAGTGAAGGCATGGCATGGCATGGCATGGAAAGGAAAGGCATGGCATGTCATGGAAAGGAAAGGCATGGAATGGAATGGAAAGGCATGTCAAGGCAAGGCATGGCATGGAATGGTAAGGAATGTCACGGAAAGTGAAGGAAAAGCAAGGCAAGGCATGGGATGGAAAGTTAAGGCAAGGCATGGCATGGCAAGGCAAGGAATGGCGAGGAAATGCATGGAATGACATGGCAAGGGATGGAATGGCATGGAATCACAAGGCATGTCATGGAAAGTGAAGGCAAAGCAAGGCAATGCATGGCATGGCAAGTGAAGGAAAAGCAAGGCAAGTGAAGGCAAGGAAATGCATGGCGAGGAAAGTCATGGCAAGGCAATTCATGGCATGGCATGGAATGGAAAGGCATGGCATGGCATGGAAAGGCACAACATGGTATGGAAAGGCAAGGAAAGGGATGGAAAGGCATGGCATGGAAAGGCAAGGAAAGGCATGGCATGGAATGGAAAGGCATGTCATGGAAAGTGAAGACATGTCATGGCATGAAAAGGAAATGCATGGCATGGAAAGGAAATGCAAGGCATGGCATGGAATGGGAAGGCATGGCATGGAAAGTGAAGGTAAAGCAAGGAAATGCATGGCATGGAAAGTGAAGGCAAGGCAAGGCATGGCAAGGCAAGGCATGGCATGAAAAGGCATGGTGTGGAATGGAAAGGCATGTCATGGAAAGTGAAGGAAAATCAAGGGAAGGAATGACATGGAAAGTGAAGGTAAGACAAGGTATGTCAAGGCATGTCAAGGCAAGGCATGGCATGGTATGGAAAGGCATGGGAAGGCATGAAAAGGAAAGGCATGGCATGGAAAGGCATGGTATGACAAGGCATGGAAAGGAAAGACATGGCATGTTATGGCATGGCATGGAAAAGCAAGGAATGGCATATGAAGGCATGGAAATGCATGGCATGGCAAGGCAAGGCATGGCATGGCATTGAAATTGAAGGCAAGGCATGGCATGGAAAGGCATGTAATGGAAAGTGAAGGCAAAGCAAGGCAAGGCATGACATGGAAAGTGAAGGCAAGATAAGTCATGCCAAAGAAATGCATGGCAAGGCAATGCATGGCATGGCATGGCATGGAAACACAAGGAATGACATGGAAAATAATGGTATGAAAAGGCCTAAAAGGCAAGGCATGGCATGGAAAGGCATGGTATCGTATGGAATGTTATGGAAAGGAAAGGCATGACATGGCAAGGCATGGCTTGGCAAGTCAAGGCATGACATGGCATGGAAAGTGAAGGCAAGGAATGTCATTGCAAGTGAAGGAAAATAAAGGCATGGAAAGTGAAGGCAAGGCATGTCATGGAAAGTGAAGGAAAAGAAAGGCATGGCATGACATGGAAAGGCATGGCAAGGCAAGGAAATGCATGGCATGGAATGACAAGGCATGCCATGGAAAGTGAAGGCATGGCATGGCATGGAAAGGAAAGGCATGGAATGGAATGGAAAGGCATGGAATGGAATGGAAAGGCATGGTATGGAATGGAAAGGCATGTAAAGGCAAGGCAAGGCATGGAATGGAATGGAAATTCATGTGATGAAAAGTGAAGGAAAAGCAAGGCAGGGAATGACATCGAAAATGAGTGTAAGACAAGGCATGGAAAGGAAGGAATGGAAAGGAAATGCATGGCAAGGCATGACATGGTATGAAATGGAATGGAAAGGAAAGGCATAGCATGGAAAGGCATGACATGGCATGGAAATGCATGACATGGCAAGGAAATGGAAGGCAAGGAAAGGCATGGAATGGAAAGTGATGGCAAGGCATGGCATGACAAGGAATGTCATGGCAAGTGAAGAAAAAGAAAGGAAAGACATGGCATGGCATGTGAAGGCAAGGCAAGGTGTGGCAAGGCATGGCAAGGAAATTCATGGAAAGGAAATGCATGGCATGGCATGGAAAGGCATGACATGGCATGAAAGGCATGGCATGGCATGGAAAGGCATGGTATGGAAAGGAATGGAAAGGAAAGGCATGGCATGGAAATGCATGACATGGTATGGCATGGCATGGAAAGTCAAGGTATGGCATGGAAAGGCATGGTATGGCAAGGCATGGCATGAAATGGAAATGAATGGGATGGAAAGGAAAGTCAAGGCAAGGCATGGCATGGCATGGCATGGCAAGTGAAGACAAGGCATGCCATGGAAAGCGAAGGAAAAGCAAGGCATGGCATGGCATGGCCAGGCAAGTCATGGAAATACAAGGCAAGGCATGGCATGGAATGGAAAGGCATGGCATGGAATGGAAATGCATGTCATGGAAAGTGAAGGCATTAGGAATGATACACAATCCCATATATCAACCCAGTCTGTCGATTCACAATCATCCCATTCATTACTACTACATGGACCACAAAAGAAAGAGAGTTTTCTTGTCCATATTTCAACTATTACATTGTTTGATGTTCTAACTTAATGGAATCCATGAGTGCCCTCGATTGTTTTGCATTCATACCACTATGATTGATCTACATAAACCACCTCCCCAAAAATATATGTACATGTCCTTTATTGTTTGATTGGTCTTCAAGGGTTTGTGTTCCCTCTCCCATTACTAAAGAACACCATTCAACAATGGATTTTGCATCTCGAATGAGAGAAGTAGTTGTGAACTTCATTTATTTTCTATGTAACACCCTTTTTATGCATTCACCTACTCCATCATGCTCCCCTTTCCCATGAACAAACTCAAAATAGTTCTAAATGTGTGGTACCTTTAGTATTTTGTGCAACATACACAACCATTGAAATACATGAGCATTTTTTAACTAGCCTATGCAACCATCTGACCAAATCCAATTTTGATCCATCTGTATGTTCTTCTCCTTAAGGTGATTGTATAACAACTGAAAACAATGTTGTACGTAGTATAAGTCATGGCACCGATCATTGCTTATGTAGAAGTGATACTCTTTCAATATAACTCTATTTTGTTCATTACTATCCAATCCATTCCTATATGTGATATGTACCATTATGTTGACCTTCTCTCAGTGACAATATTGGATTTGAATCCCATTTTATGGTTGAAGGGTGTAGTTCTTATAAAAAACAACTATTGATAACATAGTACCAATAGGAAATGTATCTCTGCATATTTTAAAATGTTCGTCCTTGTAGAATTCCTGCAGAAACCCTGATAGATCTAGAATTCTAGTTAAATTGAACACAAACAATTTGCTGATATTCAAGAGATGAGAGAATTTTTTTGCTCCATAAATCAGAGAATTATATTAATAAAAAATGAATATACATGAGAAACCATCCTCAAAAAGAAGAGAGGAGGTGAATATATAGAATTTCCAACATAGAAATTCTAGTAAAAAAAAGCTAGAAATAGCTAAAATA
>ML779364.1:353467-371401 GCA_009831015.1 Picea engelmannii
GAATATATAGAATTTCCAACATAGAAATTCTAGTCAAAAAAAGCTAGAAATAGCTAAAATAGGTGTCATAAGCTAAGGGAGACCACATAGTTCGACCTATACCACTAAAGATACATGTCACACACTCATTAATGTCCAAAATATTTAATTGATTTTCATTATCTCACTTAATCTCACTTAACTGACAAGAGAAGCAATTCCAACTCACTTAACTGGCCCGAAATAGTAGTTACTAATAATAGTAACGGAAAAAATCATTAATTAGGGAATAAATCTCTCACTCAAAGAGGAGGTGCACATTCCCTAATAATAGATGAGTTTTTCATGGGGTATTTGGAATAAATCATGAATAAATCAAGAAAAATCAAGAACCGGGAGTTGATTCTTGATCTAAAATTAGCAGTTTTCCCTAAAATCTAGGGATGAGGTGCACTTCTTTTCTATGTGGCCAAATTAGGTGAAATAAAGTGTAAATGAATGTATTAACCAAGATATAGGAGTATAAGCTAGGTATAAACTAATTTAAGTTAGGGATATGCTCCAACAATCCTGCCATCAAGCCACATGGACATGTTAAACATGATGTCATTTCTTTTCGATGAAGTCCTTCATGAAGTCACAAAATAGTACTTTGGAAGTAACCAATTGTATCTTTTTTCTTTCTTGTCCTCCATCAATATCATATGTCACATATTTAAAGCTTTGCAAGGAAACCTTCTTCCTCCCCAATTCATACTCATCGCTTACATGGTTGCACTTGCTCAGTAATGTCATTCCACCACACCTGGGGCTTGTTCCATCTAAGCATGTTTTTTGATAAAATGTAAAATCCTTTGGCCTTGTACATAAAATGTTGTGAATAAAGTCTCTAGATGATGGTGGCAGCAATATAACTAGGCATTCCTAGAAAAGGGTTTTATGCAAAACAAAAAATATGTGTGTGTATGTGTGTCATAATAAAAACCATACTCAATGTGATATCTACAACAACATGTGTTATGAATTGTGTTTATTCAAACATACCAAGGATTGAATTTATGGAAAGATATTTGGCCTAAGTTAAGTGCACTATGTATTGTTCTGAATCTCTCATACAATTCTATCTGTGTAATGTCAAGAAAGTGTTTAATATGGGGTCCACGGTCCCTAGATCCCCTTCTCAATTTTAGTACATCTTTTTGGTTGGAAGAAGGCCTTGTGTTCTCATGCAAAAAATCCCGAACTAGTCCCTTAACTGCTCTAATTAACTTCATGTCAGAAAAAGGTAGCCTACTAGTGAAGTTCCACAAATATATTGAGCCCCCTGTGTTGAGGCTATCTCGTCTATAAAAATAATTTCAAAGTGTTTTGACATTGCATTTCAAGAGGTGAGAGGTTTGTTGTGGCAAGCGATGTTTTCTCATGATATCGTGATCTTTCTAACAATTGATTGTGACAAGACATGTCAGGTTACATTGTGGTCTTGAGAACGATATTTCTTACCAATTCTTTGAAAATCATCTACACGTTTTCTAACAATAAGATGACTTGTTTCTACACTTTTGATTTTTTAATGCCTAAAATTCTTATTGTGCTACTTATATGTTTAGTATAATTCACTCATTAATTATCAATCCGGGATTCGTAATCAATAGAGTTACATGACACCAGTAATAAAGGTAATTCTAATGTCAAGAGTATAGAACTATTCTAGATTAACCATGCTAGGAAAACAAACTAGCAAATCAAAACACGCTTTGGTTGTCTTTCACAGAGAGGCTATCTACTCCATTATGGCACATGCAAGTATGAGATGGAGTTATTTTGACATATCAACTCTGCTATATGACCCAGAAAACTAACTATGTAATCACACTTTTGAAAGGGAAATCACACATCAATCATCAAGACATAGCATGGGTAGTTCAATAGTCAATATACTAAGTATGTTGTGGTTCATAATGTGCTATTGTAAACTTCACTAGTTCACCTTCAAATATGTCTGACTACTGCTACCAACATTTATGTCCATGAAACAAAATCAACATCATAAAAACAGAAACAGAGCGTATGCAAAAGATCTCTAAGCAATCGAAGTCTAGACTAAACTATGCTGCTATCATCTGAAAGAATTAAGATTCAGCTAATCTAACATATATACTATTGAAATCAACTACTAGCACTAATCTATAAGGATGCTGACCTTTGTTGGGTGGTGGGCCCATGCCACTTCAACAGGTCAGCGACTAGAGTCTACAGTAAGCTTTCTTTCAATCCACACATTCCTCTTACTTAGATTTCAAAACATAGGATTAAACTATGCTAACAACTCAACTCACATTCATTCATAAATGGTCAAGACCTGGAAATAATTGACATCCTTCTATTAAAATTTCAATTCAAAATGTGTTCTACAATATGTAACACTGCTTCAACTACTATGTTATGCTAACTCTCTGTTACCTCCACCATCCTTTCCATGACTATTTAAACAGTCTTAGTCGTGAAACACAAGGAGGTGAAATCTTTTGCAAATCAGTCAAAATATATTCGGTTACATATTTTAAGCTTCATCGTCATGACACGAAGTGTATGAGGATAAAGCAATAGGAAAAAAATCCTATCATAACCTTGCTAAAGATTTGATGATTCAACAAACATCCAACAATTGTCTGTAGTACGATTTTGGAGCTAAACTTGGTATACTCTTCTTCCTATATCAGTACTATATCGTGACAGGTGAGATTCAGTAAATGGTACCGGATCCGAACAATGCACAAGTGGTTGGTACCAGATCACGACAGTCTGCGGCTGTCTGTACCAAATTGCGACATGTGAGATTCGGTGCCAGATCTGATGGAAGGAGCACTTGGTACCAGATGGCTGAGTTGGTACAGAAAGGCTAGACTCATCTAGAGGTCAAAGGTCATACATGGCGAATTGAAACATTAGTACATGAAACATTTAGTCTCCTAGCTCAATAAACCACAAAAATGCATGAATTAATTATACTTTACCTTATGACTTCATCAATGGCTAATGGTAGTGTCTTTTGTCATTTATCCAAGCTTAGGTAATCCAAAAAGGTAAAGATGAGGAGTATAATAGGGTAGTGGAGATGTTAATTTAGAGGCTCAACATTCCCCCATGCCAAAACCATTGCATGTTCTCATGCAACTGAAAACAAACCCAAACTTTTTCAAAACTTGAGACTGCATTCTTTACTTATGTGGATCAATGATGTTGGTGGCTGAGGCTTCTTCTTTCAACTTCCTTTTTGTGACCCTAATGTATTGTAAGAGTCTTAGTACCTTCTTGAGCTTATTAGAAGTCTCTTCATGGTCATCTTGAAGTTGCTGGCTGGTTGCTTTCAATTGCTCGTTTTCCTTTTTGATATACCTGTCCAATAGTTGGCATTCCTTCACTTCTTGTTTGAGTTCCTAGTTTTGTTTTTGCAGCTCCCCAATCTTTTTCTTCATCTGTTCTTTTGTTAATGTACTTGTTGACTCCATTGTTACTATCTGGATGTATTCTCTTTCCTCCACTTCCTCCCTCATCCCACATAAAGTAATAGTGACTTGTTCCTCAGTCAAACTAGGGATGTCATCCTGGACTGATAAGTCTTCAGAAGGGGAAGTAAGATCGATTAGATCTTCCCGTGTATGAGGACTAACAAGTTCTTTTCCTTTCTTTTCCATGCTCCTTGTGGTTCTTTTACAAGGAGGTACTGGATCAGGGGTGCTCACATGCTTCCTTTTCTTCTTTTTTATTTGTGGAATGGTTACAGGGGATTGTTCTATAGACTACTCACTTTTATTTTCTGAGCTATTCTTCCTTTTCCTTACAGTTTTTGTCTTATGACCCTTCTCCTCAAGTGATATTGTTGAAGTCTCCTCTACTAATTTGGTTTTACCTTTTGATTCTTGACTTTTAAAAAGTCTTATTGACTGTGGAAGAGGGCCCTGCTTGTTTACTAGCTTTTTCATTTTGGCTCACTGTTCTGGATGATGATGGAGTTGCCTTATCTTTCTTGCCCTTTTTCTTTTGAGGTTCCTTATTTTTCTTTGGAGCATGCTGGGCTTCCTCCACAAGTTTGTTTTCTGTGGGAAGGTGTTGAGTGATGAGGATTTTCCAACTAATCCTTTGCTTCCTAATTTCATGTAAAACTAACATCTTAATAAGACCTTGATGGTAAATGCTTGTCTTTTTAGTTTTTGATAGGGATTTGACACCTCTTACCATTTTGTTCAAACTCATCCATAAAAAATACTTGAAATCAATTTCAGGGCCTCCTTCAAAGTGTAATAGAAGCCTAAGATGATATATGAAGGTTACAACATACCTTCCCTCACAAGTGAGGAATCGTTGAAGACTAGAAAGCATTGGATGATACTCTTCCTTGATATAGTTCCTAGGGATCCCCTTTTTCCAATCAGGGTGTTGATGGTCTTCTTTCAAAAATCGTTGGCACATTTCCTTGTTGATTCCTACTCCTTTAAAATACTTGGTTGCTCTGTTAGGTAATCCCGTGACCTCCCTTAAAGTTGCTTCATTGATTGTTAGATACAAATTGCCTATATGCGCAATTTCTCCATCGTAACCCTGAATAAATGCATGAGATACCTTCTCATGCCAGCCTGTGAATTTCTCCAAAAATGGCATCCATCCCGATCTAACATACTTCTCTCTACACAGTTGGAACTCCTTGGTCTCTCTATAAATTTGGAAGACCGATTCATGTCTACTTACAACCATCGTTATAAATTGTGAGAAAAGAATCGAGTTGTAGCGCAAGGATTTAGTCAGCTAATGAGGGTAAGGGTTTAGTATCGGAGATCGTAGGGAGAGGTGAGCTCGGAACTGGAGAAGGGTTGGTAACAAAAAAATATATGGTGATGGAATTGCTAATTCGAACGGTGAGTTTAAGTAAGGATGTTGCAAAGGGGAATTAAGACAAGATGAGGCTCATCTGGATGGCTTCACCACCCAGATAAGTCATTTCATTTCTGCCCGTTTAGCGTAATGATGGGGATGAAACGTTGGATGTCAAAGCAGAATAGGTGATTGGACCTCTGAGCAGTGAATTTGATGTTTGAATCATGGCTCATGACACAAAATAAGCTTGTGATTTGCTTAAGGACGAAGCACRTTCGTGGCCCATCATTACTAGACATGCTTCATATACTTTTGATGTGATTTTTCCCTCAATCATTTTCGAGCGCTTATGTGATGAGAGGATTGATTAAGGTTAGGCATATGGGTATGAGGGATAGGTGCATGGTTTTAATACTAAGCTCATAAGGTCTAGTATACATTTTCATACCTATTGTAGTTTTATAAGCAAAGGAAAATAAATAATACCATGTTACCTTTGCTTTTACCCTTGTATGATCAATACCCATAGCATATGTGAATGCCTTTGTATTTGAAGCTTATAGTTTGTCCGAGTTCATCTTTTTAGGCTAGAGTTTTCTGGAAGCTTAGTACTAGAATTTCCTGTACTTCATGAAACTTCTTTATTCTGTACTTATCTTCTTTTGTGTTTGGTTCTTCAGGGTTGTAGGGTAATTATGTTGATTTCTGAAGATGAGATGTGAGTCTGAAAAAGAGTTCTGAAGGAGCTCTTTGACCCTCCCCCATGCCAAGGATGTTGCATATCCTTATGCAAGAAGGTCCAACACTCTGTATCATAATGGAAAAAAATGAGAAGAGGAAGGAAACCAAATCAAATTCCAAAAGTACATTTATCACCTAGCATATGATCACATGCCTAAAAAATTGAAATTTCCTTTCTTATGATGACTTAGTAACAAGGGTAGCATCCAGCAGTGAAAACATGGAGGTTTTTTTATAGTTTTTCCATAAGAATAGATCCAACCTAACTTGCTTCATAGATTTACTATCATTAGATGTTATGGATAAATTTCACAATATAAGTAGATTAGACTCCCTAGTTAGGGCTCCACTCTTAAGAAGTTTCCTTCTTAGGTAATGTAGGCTTTAGATGTTAGACCAGTAAGGTTGACTTCGGGTAATTATCGAATGGACATTTGCTTGTAATAATTATATTTGTTTAGTAATCTGGAGTTGTATCTCATAAATGTTAACAATGAGCTTTGCTTGTAGTGTTCATCTTTTAAATGAAAAAAGTTGATTTTTCAATCAGACAAGTATAGATGAGACATTTAGCAACCAGAACCCACTGCCAACAAGCTTGTTCAGTACTCCGGTGGGGTATTTGTGATAATTAGTGAGAGACATCCCTTCCCTAGGCAGAATGCCCCATTGCCAACAGGCTTGTTCAGTACCCTGATGGGTTTGCCTAGTCATACCATGGACCGGTACCCGCTGCCAGTAGACCTGTTTAGTATCCCGGTGGGTTAGTCTCTTAAACCCTTTTTCCATCAGAGGCTTCTTGTCCATAGTCACCTATTTTGATTTTATTAAAGAGTGCTTTTGCATGGTGACAGGGGAGGCTCATCTGAAAACCTTTTTACAGGTTGGGATGGTATTGGGTTGGAAGGTGTATTCTCTTATTTGGATGTCTTTAAAGATTTGTCTGAAGGAAAAATAAACTTTTGTATTGCACATTAGATCCAGATGTATAATTTTGTCTGATTTTTTCCATAAGAGAATGACCTAAATTTACCTTAGGGTACTGATACATCCTCTTCCATAAAACATTTCCTAGTGTGCCCTTGACAGAGAGTGTTCATATACTCATATGTTACTCTTTGGAAAAGATAATCCAATGAATACTATTGAAGTCTAGTTAGGGTGGGATAGTTACTTGTAGGCTAATATAGTTTTTATCCCTTTAATCATGCTGAAATACTAGATAAGGGCAACCTCTAGACTTTAAAGCAGATTAAGCATGGTTCTTTTAACAATTATAGGTAAATATTATGTCTTCTTTGTCAACCAAAGTAAATTAAAACACTTCCTTTTAGGTAGCAACAAAACCAAAAGAAATTAAAAATTCTTCCTTTTAGCTAGCAATAGAACCAAAATAAATTAAAAATTCTTCCTTTTAGCTAGCAACAGAACCCAAAGAAATTAAAAATTCTTCTTTTTAGCTAGCAACAGAACCAAAAGAAATTAAAGATACTTTCCTTTAGTCAGCAACAGAACTAAAAGAAATTATTGCTTCATAAGAGCTTCCATTTGATGTTGCATTCGGCTTCTTGGTTCCAACTTAAGTGGTTGTTGCACGGCTTCATACTTCATAAGCTTTTTAAAATATGAATAGCATTCCTTGTCAATTAGGTGATGTGTCCTGATAGTACCGTATAAGGAAAAACTTCTGGTACCGAACCAGTACAGGAATGTTGGTACCGAACCAGAACAGAGTATTGTTGATGCCTACAAACTGATGCTTAGCAAGTTCTTGAAGGATCAAATAAATTATAGAAATCCGCTTACAAAGATAAAATGTGAAAGTAAAACAAAAGGGGGCAAGAATCCCTTGTTACCTTCAACTTATTAACAAAACACAATCCACACTTATGTACAAAAGATTTAAAAATAAACCAATCAATCAATGTGGATCAGTAGGAAGGTCTTCTTCTTTACTGATTACCTGCATATCTGAATTATGTAGTATACAAGTAAAAAATTCCTCTTTTGATAGTGGTTTGTTATAAATTCTTAACCGGTGACCATTCACAAGTAGTGGTGTCTATTTTTCATCAATTATCTTTACCCTGATTGAACCATTGTCATAGACAGTGTCAATTTCATAGGGTCCCATCCAACGAGTGGTTAACTTACCTTTGAAGTTATTGAATCTGATGTCATACAACAGGGCCCAATCTCCTTGTTGAAAATTTTTCTTTTTGAGATACTTGTCATGCCATTTTGTCCTCTGCTCTTGAATGAGAGTGGTTCTTTGAAGTGCTTCCTTCCTGATCTCATCCAACTCATTAAGCTGCAAGAGTCTTTGTTGCTGGGCATCATTCAAGTTCATGCAAACTTGTACTGCAGTCCTGAAGGTTTTGATCTGGAATTCTATGGGAAGAAGTACCTGCTTCCCATACACCAACTCATAGGGTGTATGTCCTATTTTATTCCTCCAGGTGATTCTATATGCCCATAAGGCTTCTAGTAATCTGTCAGCCCAATCCTTGTGGTGTAGTTGTACTATTTTGGTAGGAATGGACTCAATAACTTTGTTGGTAGATTCTACTTGTATATTTTCCTGTGGAAGGTGGGGTGTAGATTTCCTGTGTTTAATTTGATATTGTTCTGTAACA
Organism: Picea engelmannii; assembly: GCA_009831015.1. NCBI lineage: Eukaryota > Viridiplantae > Streptophyta > Pinopsida > Pinales > Pinaceae > Picea > Picea engelmannii. The sequence continues at coordinate 361,699 of ML779364.1, forward strand.
GCTTTGACGAGATTAGAGGTAAATTGTGTTTCCTGATCAGTCACAATTTATCGAGGTACACGAAATCTAGTAAAGATGTCATTAAAAAGGAAATCTACCATTGATTGTTTACTTGCAGCTGGTAAAGCTTTTGCTTCAACCCACTTAGTCACATAGTCAGTACATACAAGTATGTACTTTTTCTTTTTAGATGCAAGGTTAATGGGCCCTACAAAATCTAATGCCCATTTCTGGAAAGGCTCAATGACTACTTAGGCTTGAAGTGGCATTTGGTCTCGTGCAGTAGGCTTACCCATTCATTGGCATTCATCACAATTGGATACATAGGTTTTAGCATCTTTGAAAATATGAGGCCAATAATAACCAGATTGCAGAACTTTATAAGCGGTCCTCTTGTCTTCAAAGTGTCCTCCACAAAGACCATCATGGAAGGTTTGCAAGATATCATGAATTTCATCTTCCCTTACACATCTCCTGATTACCAAATCTGGTCCTGTTTTGTAGAGACAATCATCGTGCCACATATAGTTTGCACTTAGCTGAATTACTTTCTGTTTTTCTCTAGGAGACAATTTTTGAGGCATCTTCCTTGTCACAAGATAGTTAGCTACATCTGCATACCAACGAGTGAATGTGGAAATAGCAAACAAATTTTCATTAGGAAAGTTATCTTCTACTGGTGCGTTATCTCCCAAATGAATCATTCTAGATAAGAAATCAGCCACAAAATTATCCTTACTAGGTCTATCAATAATGTTGATATTGAACTCTTGTAATGATAACAACCATCTTGTAACTCTAGGATTTGTTACAGGTTTTTTCATTAAGAATTTGATGGTTGAATGATCAGTGTGTACAAAAGCTTGATATCCTATAATATAGTGTCTAAATTTATTGATAGCATGGACCGCAACTAACAATTCTTTTTCTGTGACCATATAATTAACTTCAGCTGGAGACAAATTTTTATTGACAAAGTAAATAGCATAAGGCATTTGATTTTCCCTTTGTCCAAGAACTACCCCAAGAGCTATGGATGAGGCATCAGTACAGATATGAAAAGGAAGGGACCAATTTGGTCCTCTTAATACAGGGGTAGTTGACAATTTCTGTTTTAGAATCTCAAAAGATATTTGGCATTCATCATCCCACTTGAATTCGGCTTCTTTGGATAATAACTTGAATAAAGGGGTAGGTAGGCTTGTAAAATTTGGAATGAATCTTCTATAGTAGCCATCATGCCCTAAAAATCTACGAACTTCCTTTTGTGAGGAAGGTATTCTGATTTGTGTGATAATATGAATCTTTTCCGGATCAACTCTCATTCCAGAACCAGAGATGTGATGTCCCAAAACAATACCTTCAGTGAGAAACATTTTTTACTTTTCATTACTTAGGGAAAGATTAGTTTCCTTACAACTAATCAAGACTTTTTCTAGACTGGTCAAAGCTTCCTGGAAGTCTTTTCCATGGATTGTAAAGTCATCCATGTAGACTTCCACGCAATCATTGGTCAAGTCATAGAAAATGGCTAGGACAACCCTTTGAAAAGTGGTTGGGGAATTGCAAAGTCCAAAAGGAAGAACCCTATAAGCATAGGTTCCCCATGGGCAGGTGAAAGTGGTCTTCTCCTGATCTTTGGGTGCTATTTGTATTTGGTTATAACCACTAAACCCATCCAAGAATGAAAAATACTTCTTTCCGGACAAGGTATCCAACACCTGATCAATAAATGGTAAGGGAAAATAATCCCTATGGGTTGTTTTGTTCAACTCCCTGAAGTCTACACATATTCTCCACTTACCATTTTTCTTGGGAACTACGACAAGTGGAGACACCCATTGACTATCTGAAATGGAGTATATGAGATTGGCTTGAAGGAGTTTTTGCAATTCCTCTTTTACAATATCTTTAAGGGTTGGATTCATCCTTCACTAAGGCTATCTAACTGGTCTGATTTGGTCATTAGTGTAGATATGATGTGTGCATGTGTCAAGGTGAATGCCTTTCATGTCTGCATAATCCCATGTAAAGGCATCAAATTGTCTTTGGAGCATTTCAATTACTTGTGTCTTTTGTTCTAGTTCCAAACTAGAGTTCATATACAAAGGTTTTCTTGGGCTAATCTCAACAAGTTCAGTACTTTCTTCCTTCTCTGAGGAAGCTGGTGATAAAGTATATAATTGAGTGATATCAGGGTGCCAAGTTTGTTGAAATTCAGAACTGAAAATGTGTGACAATTCTACAAAGACCTTGGGTATTCAATACAATTTGTATCATCCAAAAATAAACTCAAGACTTGTTCATCCGATTGTTCTTGCATTCCTCTTACCTGTTCAAGTGTTAACAGGGGTCTGATGCAATTCTCTTCTCCATAAGGGTTTTCTAACCAAGCAGGTATCTCCTATGCTGGTTGGGCAGGAGGAAAAAGGACAAGCTTTTGGCTATGTGTGCCATTGGATATAGTCATCTCACTAGACCAACAACTGATAAAGGCATCTGTTGTGGCCAGCCAAGGATGACTAAGAACCACAGGGTGTCCTGGTTTGGAGGATGATTTAGAGTAGATGACTAGAAAGTCTACTGGATATTCCCAAGAAGCTAGAGTGACTGTGACATCATCTAAACTTCCTGTAGGGCTAATGAATGACTTATCTGCCAACTCTATCATGGTTTGGGTTGGTCTTAACTGGTTGATTTGGAGCTTTTGCATAGTGTCAAAAGGCATTACATTAATTGCTTCACCCAAATCAATGAGTGTGTTTGGTAAAGAAATACCATTAATTTCAATAGTGACTACTGGGTTCCCAAGGTCATTATATTTGTATGGCATTTCAGGAATAAATTCAGATAATTGTCCCACCACCTAAACAAGGGGAGGTTCCTTCTTTTTCCTTCCTAGTTTCTGAAGACAAAGATCCCTTATGATTTTGGCATATATGGAGATATCCTTAATGGCTTGCAGCAGAGGTATTTTTATACATACATTTCGTAATTCATCCTCTATATCTTTGTGCAAGGGTGGGTCAGGTTTCTTTACTAATAGTCTTTCGGGATAGGGTGGAATATTAACTTGTTGAGGTACTCGTACAGAATGAGAAGTGATTGGAATAGGAGGGGAAGTCTCTTCTTCTGCAGGGGTGGTTTGAGTGTTTTCTTCCTCAGAATGATTATCATTTTCTTCCTAAATTATTACTGCAGGATTTGATTGATTTACAACTTTCCCTGATCATAGTTGAATTTCATATGTGGGAAAGGTTTGAACTTATGTATTTTGCACAGGGTGGGTGGGTCGATTATTGGGGTTATGGATTGGTTGGGCAGGGATTGTTGTTGGTCTCGGAGGGTTGTGGGCAGCTTGGTTTTGTGGCTGTTGATTGGAATTTATAGGTGCTTGCTGCTGCTAGTTAGGGTTCAAGGGGGCTGTAAATTGTTGTTGTATAGGAGGTGGGAGTAAAGCTTGCATTTGTGGTGGGTTAAATCCAGGTAGTAATTAGGAAATGTTTGCAGGATACTGTGGATATGTAGGGTAAGAGGGATTTCCATACACAGGCCCCTCCAACATTGTTGCCAAGGTTGAGTTTGGGCTTGCTGAGGTGTCCATTGTGGATAGCTCATTGGGGAAGGGCCCCATTGTTACTGTTGATACTGTGCATTAGGGTCATAAAATGCATTGGGTTTTTGTGCTCTCCAAGGTCTTCTGGAAGGGTATGATTTTTCTTGTGGGACTCATCCTCCCCTATACAGGGCTTGTATTTCAAGTAAAGTTGGACACTCAAATGTGGGGTACTCTAGTGTACACAGGCCACAGATTTCTATGACATTTAATGGACATTCTTTCACACCATGCCTCTTTCGGCATCTAGGACAAACGATTGCTAAAACAATCTCTTCTTTTTGTTTCTTTTTCAGTTTTAGGGTATCTAACTGGTTACTAATTGTGCTCAAGATGTATGTTTTAAAGTTTTCTAATAAGTTTCCTGACTCAATTCTGGTGACAGTTCCTGAGCTTTGTCTTGTATTTCTGCTAAAAGAATCTCTTTGTGCTTTTCCTGTTTTAGCTTGTCCTCTTGAGTATCTTCTACAATAATCTGCAATCTCTGCAAAAGGATTTTGGTGTACATCTTCTGAACTTAACAAATTGAAAAATTCTATGCAGTCATCTCTAATACCCTTCAAAAATACAGTTCTTACTACAGCTGGGTTTGTGGTGAATAATTTTGATTTTTGGTAGTTGTATAAGAACCTTTCTAAGTAGTCTTCAGGGCTTTCATCTTTTGTTTGCTGCATTTTAAAAATGTCATTTTTAGCATTATCCTTACAATAGTCTTGGTATTTCCATAAAAATGTGACTTTCATCTGATCCCAAGAGAGGATTGTATTTTCTCCTAAGCTCATGAACCATCTTAAGGCTGAATCTTTCATTGTAGCAGGGAAGAGCTTAAGTTTTTGGGCATTGTTTGAGTAGTTATAGCTTCTACATAATATGTCAAACTCGAATAAAAATAAATCTGGATCTTCAGTTGACATACCTCTAAAAGTGGGTAGAGATGATAGTGGGATATTCTTCATGCTGATGTTTCTGGAAATATCCAAGATTGGAAACCCAAAGGTCTCAGTTTTAGTGGCTATATTTCCTTCTTCTACCATTCCACTGATAGACGGTTCATAAACTGGATTTTGTGTGTCTTCTGAACATTCAACAGATTCATGTTCTGCCCTCCTCGATGTTGATTCTTCCATTTTAGGTTCTTCCTCTGGAGCCTTGCTGGCTCCCCTTGAAATTTCTCCCGGTGGAATTTTTCCTGCACCAGTGTCAGTTGGATTAGTTAGGGGGGTTGTTTTTGAATCTTTAGAGCTTACAAATCTACCCTTTTTATCTCTATATCTATGCATAAAATGGAATTTTGATTCTTAACTGAATTGAAATCCTAATTCTATCTAGAAGGTAAGAAAGCAACTTGGCTTCAGAAAACCCCACTCTAGTGGCTGCATGGCTCTTCACTCACATCTTAAACATTTTATCCTCCTCCCTCAAGCTGCCTTTAAAATCATTCAAAAAACTATTCAAACAATCTAAGCTAAAAATCACTTCCTACCGTTTGCAACTCCCCAACAACGACGCCAAAATGTTGTGCTACTTATATGTTTAGTATAACGCACTCATTAATTATCAATCTAGGATTCGTAATCGACATAGTTACAAGACACCAGTAAGAAAGGTAATTCTAATGTCATGAGTATAGAACTATTCTATATTAAGAATGTTGGGAAAACAAACTAGCAAATCAAAACACRCTTTGGTTGTCTTTCACGGAGAGGCTATCTACTCCATTATGGCACATGCAAGTATGAGATGGAGTTATTTTGACAGATCAACTTTGCTATTTGACCCAGAAAACTAACTATGCAATCACACTTCTGAAAGGGAAATCACACATCAATCATCAAGACATAGCATGGGTAGTTCAATAGTCAATATATTGAGTATGTTGTGGTTCACAATGTGTTGTTGTAAACTTCACTAGTTCGCCTTCAAATATGTCTGACTACTGTTGCCAACATTTATGTCCATGAAACAAAATCAACTTCATAAAAACAGAAACAGAGCATATGCAAAATATCTCTAAGAAATCGAAGCCTAGACTGAACTATACTGCTATCATCTGAAAGAATTAAGATTCATCTAATCTAACATCTATACTATTGAAATCAACTACTAGCACTAATCTATAAGGATGTTGAACTTTGTTGGGCAGTGGGCCCTTGCCGCTTCAACAGGTTAGCGACTGGAGTCTACAGTAAGATTTCTTTCAGTCCACACATTCCTGTTACTTAGATTTCAAAACATAGGATTAAACTATGCTAACAACTCAACTCACATTCATTCATAAATGGTCAAGACCTGGAAATAATTGGCATCCTTCTATTAAAACTTCAATTCAGAATGTGTTCTACAATATGTAACACTGCTTCAACTACTATGTTATGCTAACTCTCTGCTACCTCCACCATCCTTGCCATGACTATTTAAACAATCTTAGTCGTGAAACAAAAGGAGGTGAAATCTTTTGCAAATCAGTCAAAATATATTTGGTCACATATTTTAAGCTTCATCCTCATGACACAAAGTGTATGAGGATGAAGCAATAGGCAAACAACCTTATCATAACCTTGCTAAAGCTTTGATGATTCAACAAACATCCAACAATTGTCTGTAGTACGATTCTAGAGCTAAAATTGGTATACTTTGCTTCCTATATCGGTACTGGATCGTGACAGGTGAGATTCGGTAAATGGTATCAGATCCGAAAAATACGCAAGTGGTTGGTATTGGATCGCGACAGTCTGTGACCATTGGTACCGGATCGCGACAGATGAGATTCCTTGCTGGATCTAATTGAAGGAGTGCTTGGTAATGGATGGATGAGATGGTACAGAGAGGCTAGACTCATCTAGAGGTCAAAGGTCATACATGGTGAATTGAAACATTAGTACATGAAACATTTAGTCTCCTAGCTCAATAAACCACAAAAATGCATGAATTAATTATACTTTACCTTATGACCTCATCAATGGCTAGTGGTAGTGTCTTTTGTCATTTATCCAAGCTTAGGTAAGCCAAAAAGGTATAGATGAGGATTATAATAGGGTAGTGGGGATGTTAATTTAGAGTCTCAACAATTCTCCTAACAACACTCAATCTTCTAGATTTAACAAAGCTAAAAATAATTGACATTTAGTAGCATCGAATTTTGGTTCAAAATATTCTTTAATTATTTTATAAGAGTGATAACGAATACTACAGTTAGGTAACTTACCTTTAAGTGATGCTAGACCAATTTCATTGACCTGAATGTGTTTACGAGTTCTTCACCGCATAATTCTTAATCTAGGTAGAGATGATGAACCCCTATTTTGGTACTCTTGACCTCCCTTCTGTGGAGTTAACAATGTTGCAGTTCTTTCCCCTTCAATCACTGGCAGATTAACTATGGGAGCAGAGTGGACATGGAATTGACTAGTTTCTGGAACATTTGACTGTCCAACAAGAGATTGCACCACATGAACTTCTTCACCACAATGTTGTACAATGATTGCTTCTCTAATTTCATCCATTGTATAATCATCTCCATGCAAATCCTCCATCGTCTGGTCATCCAAAACAAGTTGTCTTGATAAGACACTGGATGGATTTCTCTCTAATGAACTCTTGTTCTTTACTTCTGGTGATGGAGGAGAAACAATAGTGTCATATATTCTGCTAGAAGTTGGATTTCCCTCTTCTGAAATCCCACGCTTTGACATATGTAAATTTTCCTTTTCTCTTTCTTCTTCTACCTTTACGATCGGTTTTTTTTTTTTTTTTTTTTTTTTCTCGAGTACTTTTTTTCTCGAATCCGTTGGTTCCCCATGTTTAAAGATAAACATTGGATTCTAAACACCCACCACAAATTTGTCTTTATATTATGTAATAAGGCACAACCAAGTGGAGATATTTGTTTTTGTATTACAAAAGAAGACACATCTAATAATTTTAATTCCAATTCCAATTGCACTTGGACAAATTTTCCATCCAATTAAGAGAAGATACAAACAACAATTCCAATTGCACTTGGACAAATTTGTCTTCCAATTCCAAGAAGATACAAACAACAATTCCAATTGCACTTGGAAAAATTTGTCTTCCAATTCCAAGAAGATACAAACAACAATTCCAATTGCACTTGGACAAATTTTTCTTCCAAATCCAAGTAGACATAAGAAGATACAAACAACAATTCCAATTGCGCTTGAACAAATTTGTCTTCCAATTCCAAGAAGACACAAGAAGATACAAACAACAATTCCAATTGCACTTGGAAAAATTTGTCTTCCAATTCCAAGAAGACACAAGAAGATACAAACAACAATTCCAATTGCACTTGAAAAACAATTCTTCCAGATTTTCCTACAATGGTCTGATAATAGCACAAAAATCTCTATGAATCTAACAAGAACACTAAAATAAGTAAAACTTGTATGTGCAGGCTATTTCTATCTGAAGTTGTCATGGATTTTTGTCGGCCATAAGATAGATGAGGTGGGGTGTGATTGGCACAAAACAATTCCTAGCAAGAATTCATGTCACATGCACATTCTAGGAACGTTCGCACATTGCTCTTGAGAATAAACGACCAATAACTACAACTCTGCCAGGTCACATTAGCGCGTGCGCTCTCTTAATACAATGAATATATCATTTATTATAGACCAAACATATTTATGAATAAATATGTATATGGGTATGGGGACAACTAAGGCCTAAGAGGTTAGGATTGAAAGTGTTTTCAAGGATAGAACAATGGTTAGAGCACCAAGATGTGGGGGATGTGGGTGCAATGGTTGTACACAAGTTATATGCATAGTGCACTCAGGGCTCGAGTGTATAGGGGGTTAAGGGTTGAGTATAAGTTATGATTATGATTAGATGGAGCTAGGGGGGTGTATGTCATGGCCTACATTAATATCTAGGTCATCGTCTAAATCTAGATCTAGATCTATGTCATGATCTAGGTCATGGTCTACATCAAGCTCTAGGTCATCATCTAAATATAGCTATAGATCTATGTCATGGTATAGGTCATGGTCTAGGTATATGTCATGATCTACGTCATGGTCATTGTATAGGTATAGGTCATGCTCTAGGCCTTGCCATGTCTAGGTCTTGCTATGTATAGGTTTAGGTCTAGGTCTTGACATGACTAGGTCAAGGCCATTTATTTCCTTTCAATGTAGGGAGGGGGCCATAGAGATAGGAAGAAAGTGATCAGGGGATCAAATTTTGCTCAATTTTCAAAGTGCCCGGAATGCGACGAAAATAGTGACATTGCGTATGTCTCGTCTTCCTGATTCCGGCGGTATATTTACTTTCTCAAATGGAATTCGTATGGAGGAGATATCACGATCTGTCCACCAAGCCAAACAGGCAAAATTTTTGGATGCTGACTGTACCTGTTTGTACAGTCCATACGGTGACGTGGCAGGACCGTACAGGCCGTACGGTGGTGACGTGGTGGATATTGGTTGGTCAATTTTGGGCTAGTCGGATGTTGACACGTGTCATTGGGTGGCCTATAATTGGAGGACACGTGGCCCAATCCAAGGGTGCCACATGTCACTCATTGGTTGGCTAAGGAGTTCTATATACAAAATATTGGAGGCCGCGGGGTTCGACCCCCGGACCTCTCCTCCACATAGAGTCTTTACGAATTCCAATAACCAACTTGCCGCCGTTTATGCCTTGTAATGGATATGGATTTCATTATATTTATGTTTACATATTGTATTACGCGGAAAAGGGCGCGGGTCGGGGCTTAGCCCCGACCCATGGTTTCATTACACACTATAGAACCATGTATAAATATATGCGCGGGGATTTAAATGCACGGACCAAAAGTTTATGTATTGTATTATACCCGTATATATATTGATTATACCGTTGTGTAATGTGCACGCGGTTGTACATTTGCGCGGGGCTTTAAAACATATGCCCACGGATTTGCATATGACTCGAAGCGCGGGGTTAGTTCCAACGGTTGGAACGACTTAACCAACTTTTTCCTTAGAGCGTGGTCCTATGCGCCATACGCCCAGGTGCCGAGGCGGTTAGGGGCTGGAGGCGCCTTAACCGTCCTACGGTTTGCACTGTTGGCGTAGTTGC
>ML779364.1:393338-403486 GCA_009831015.1 Picea engelmannii
GATTGGATTAAGGGTTCCTACTCAGAAAGGAAAGAACCAAAACATCCTGTTCTCTGTAGACTTTCCTTGGTGTTAGCCAGAAACTGGGTTAGAGATCCCTGCTCAGAAAGAAAGGAATCAGACTGCCCTGTTCTCTGTATACCCCAACTTCACAAGTGTGCTAAAACAGAAGTAAGGCTCAAGGCTCCTGCTTAGACAGAAAGGAACTAAGTGCTTTGTTTTCTGTTAGATAGAGTTAATTGTTTTCTGCATTATTGTTTTCATGAAAAGAGTGTTAATGCTGAAGTCTCTGTTTGAGAGTAAGGGTCCTGTTCTTTGATTGCAGAATAGTTGTTCTTTCCCATTGCAAGTATTATTTTAATGTAATCCAGGATTCTTAGATTGATCTTTAAGGAACTGCAATAGGGAGGTTACTTTCCTGTGATTTAATTCAGAGCTTCAGTTCATTCAAGCAAGTATAATTAGTATAGATTTCTTTACTACAACACTAAGTTGCTTTTGGAATTGAGCATATACTATGCGTGGCTATCTTTGAAACAAAAGACTTCCCTGGGTTGATAATTTATGTTTCACTTGGTTGTTTAAAATTAATTAAGCAATTATAGTGACCAACAGTAGTTAGGTTAGTTGTTTTACTTGTCAGGAAAAAAATTTCTTTTCTTAAGTTCTTTACTAGATACTTAGAACATTAAGTAGCTCGTAGTTGAGCGAAATTGTGTTTTAGGTTTTACTTTAAAAGATATTAAAAAAAAAAGTAGTTACGAAAAGTTGGTTAAAGAGTTAAATTTGCAAATATTTATTTGTCAAATAGAAGCAATTTTGCTTTTTGTTTCGTTTATTTCTCCTTCGTCTCTCAAAATACACCACTAGTTTCATTTTCGTTTCCTTGACTTAAGACAAGCCACTTAAAATTAACGCTAATTTAAAATCAAATAGAATTTTATGTTTGTAGGGTCAATCAACTAGTTTAGGGCTAGAGCCTTGAGTTAGGTTGGAGAGGAAACTCTTCAAGGCTTATAAACAAACATTGAATTCAGATATAGGGTGTGTAAAAGTCCAATGATGTGAAAGTTATCTAGGACCCCCCTCTAACACAGGGGCTAAACACGAGGTCATGTGCGGAAAGGTAGCGGAGATAACCCATCCAAATCCGGACCAAGCGTAGTGGGGAACACATATTGAGGACTTGTCGTGGGATACCGTCAGTTGAATTTTCCTACAGAGCTTCATGGACCTCGAATTTGTTCAAGATCCTCAGTTGTCTTCCGGACCACTTGCTTTCGATACCCTTGATAGGTTTTGACCTTGTTACCTTGCTCATTGCGGTCCACCCGACTGTCGACTATACCCACCTGGTGACTGTTCATGAGTTGGAAACTTAGTTGCCTTTATCCTAGGGACTTACACAAGTGACTACAGTGGTATATCATGGTACCTAGGGAAGACGTTAGGTCACACTTTGTATAGTATACCCAAAGGGTACTTCCGTGTTCGATTTGCACTTGCACCGGTAAGTTTCTCTAGTGTTGGTTGGCGTAACTGTTCTTCCAACTAGTTAGTGGTTTTCTTGATTTTACTTTAAGAAATTTTAGCGTGTGCTCTGTTCTCTTTATTTTTCCATAGTGATTTAGTCAATCATTGCTTTGGTTCTCTAACCTAGGGTGGTAGACCACCCACTCTGCCAGTCGTGAGAACTTTTTGGTCTTCCGCTTAGAAACGTGGAGCCGCCTCTCTATAGGCATTTTTTTTATAACACTGGTTCGCCAGAGTCAGTGTGTGAGACTTTTACAGAATTGAACGATCCCGCAAGGGGAGAACTTGCACATAAGATATTCATGGCTAAAGTTCTCGACGATACTAACCAAGGAACCCCTTCACAAGGAGATTCTTGTGCTTTTCCTTTCTTCGGAAATGTTGGTGTCCCATTGATGGCCACTTTGTACATCCCTGGGTTGAATGTGGGACTATCGGTTTGGTTGGGCACCATTCCAAATGTCATGAATGCTATTGATGCTTCTTAGTTAAGCACTTTATGTCATGGTCACCATGTTGATGTTCCTTCATCGGCAAAGTATTATCCTCCTCCTTCTCCTGCCTCTAGTGAATGTACGATTACTAGTAACAAGAAGTCTAAACAAAATAGAAAGAGGAAGAATAGGAAGAAGAAATCACTGACCTTTGCGGGTCATGTTGGAGATAGGTCGTTAACCTCTGCAATTCATGTTGAATACTAGCACCCAACCTCTGCAAGTCATGCTAGGGGAAGCACCCAACCTTTGCAAGTCATGTTGGGGGAAAAAGTCTAGTCACTACTAGTGATACTGACAATAGGTATGTAGTCTCTACGAGTCATGTTATCGACCCATCACCAACCCATACAAGTCATGTTGGATATGTGCAACTAGCCACTGTTATTCATTCTAGGGGAATTGATTCTGTTGAGAAACCTAGACAGATAGGACATAAGCCTAAGTTCCCTTGTAAACTTTGCAAGGGAGATCACCTTACTCATTTATTCCATGGCCTTCCATAGGTATGAAGATTGTGGTCCATGTCTGTAAGTTTTTTTGATTTTGAGTCTTTTGAGGTTTCCTCATAGTATATTCAGCCATTGGTTGAGAAAGTGGTCATGCCAATGTAGTCATCGACTGATCCCGCTCCTCTTTTGGTGGGTGAGGTGCCTTTAGACCATGTAGTATCACATCTTATTCATCCATTGGTTGATAAAGTGGTCATATTGATGCATTCATCGAATGATCCCACTCCTCTTTTGGGGGGTGAGGTGCCTTTAAACCATGTAGTCTCGTAGCCTATTCAACCATCAGTTGATAAAGTGATCATGCCGATCCAGTATTCGGTTGATCCCAATCCTCTTTTGTGGGGTGAGGTGCCTTTAGACCATGTAGTCTCACAGCCTATTCAGCCATTGGTTGAGAAAGTGGTCACGACAATGCAGTCTTCGGATGATCCCACTCTTCTCTTGGAGAGTGTTGAGTCTACCAAAGTGGTCACGTCGTTGAAATCTTTGGTTGATCCCACTCTTCTCTTGGAGGGTGATGTGTCTATCGACTATGTTTTTAGCATTTCCAGTTCAGTACTTTCAGAACAAAGGGGCATTCCACTCGCTTCCATCACACCCCCTCCAAGCCCTAGGATGGTTTCCTTTGGTTGGAATGACCTTGTTGAGCCTCGTCTTCCTTCTTTTGCACCCTTTCAAATAAGGGTTGAAGTTAATTCAACAAACATTTATTGATGTATTGTGGATGAAGTAGCCTCTGCAAGTATTTTATCCTCCTCGGTTTGGAAAGTCTTGGGATCTCCCGAGCTTGTGGCTGCTTCACATGAGCTGTTGGCTTTTGACAGACGTACTAGTGAATATTTGGGGATTCTTCCTTAGTTGCCTATCTCATTAGGTGGGAATATTTTCCTTGTTGATGTTATAGTAGTGCAAGTCCCATTAGATTTTAATATGCTTCTCGGGCATGATTATGTATATGTTATGAACGTTGTGGTGTCTACGCTCTTTCGGGTGATGCATTTCCCTCACAATGGAAGCATTTTCACTATTGATCAGCTGGAATATGATAATCACCATCCTAATTCGGTGTTATTTCAGACTACCCCTTTACATGTTCCTAGTGTTCGTGTAGACTCTACCCCGCCACAGGTTAATTACGTGGCGTCTTATCCTCGGTGTTCAATTGATTATGAGTAGGAATCTGTGAAATCATGTTTTCCTTCTCGAGTGTTGGTCTCAACAATTGATCCATTGGTTTATCCAATGGGGGCATGGGAGCCCTTGCTTCCCCCTCTAGGTCCAAGTGATCTTGAGTCTCCTTCTGAGTCTGATCTCATTGTTTGTAGATTCTCAAGCCCTCGTGCTTGTGATTCTTCACTAATAGACTCTGCCAGTCTTGGCTAGATCCTCCATCATCATATGGAATATGGTCAGTTTACTTCACCCTTTGGGACTATCGACCCTCGTTTGCATGATTTCTTGGATTTTGAATTGCCTTCAGATGAGGCTATCCTTGAAGGAATGACTACGGTTTCTATATCGTGGGAGGACTTACACTGTGGTTTGTGTTTTCTTCCATTTTGGGAGACTTTCCAAGTTGACTATCGAAGAGACTCTTGGTCTGAGCCTAGCAGTGGGCTCTACCTGAACTAGTTTCATACATGAGTCGTAGCCCCCTGGAGTATTCTTTAAGCCCTTTTCAGACTCTCTAAACATGAAAAGATTTCCAAGTGATCTTGTTGTCCTTCACGCTCGCCAAACTAAAAATTGAAGGTACGTCTGTCTGATGATAGTTTACCCCTTTTTCAGTCTAGATGACCAATTTTACAAACAAAGTTATACTCTAGGAATTTAGGTTCGCTAGAAAACTATTCTCAGGTATAATTTTAACCCTTTTTCAAGCCTGAGGGACTATATTTATGAAAAAGGAACCCCCACGAAGTCCATAGTTAATCTCTTTTTAGATTCCCTAAAATTGAAAAGATCATTGAGTGACCTTGTTCCTTCACACTCGTTAATTGGTCCATAAAAACATCTACTGGCATGAGTTTAGCCCTTTTTCCAGCCTGTAGATTCAGGAAAAAGGTACACCTTGAGAGTCATCTTGCTGGGAGAGTTCTCCTAAGTAAATTTTATACTTTTTTGGGCTAAGCAGACTAAATATAGAAAAAGGTTGGGAGTCCATAGTTAAACTCTTTTCATACTCCTTAAAATTAAAAATATTACCGAGTGATTTTGTCTGTGTCACACTCGTTAAAATGGTTATGAATAGACGTATGTTCAATGCAATTTTACCCCTTTTTCGAATCGAATAGACTATTTTCGAAATAGGTACCCCAGTGGAGTCTTCTTTTACATTTTTTTAGACTCTCTAAACGTGAAAAAACTATCGATCTTACCTTCTCTGGGCTCGTGAAAAATACATTGAAGGGGGTTTCATCGTGTCTTTCTAATCACATTTTCATCTATGCTTCTTTTCCCTAATTTCGGCTCCATGTTTCTCTCAACTAAACCTCTGAAGAATGCCTTATATTCAATCCTTGTAGCACTTTGCCTCTGTGACCTGACACCTTGACCCATGGAGGAATTTTCCCCAAGTGTCCCTTTCTTGCACATGTCTCCTTGCTATGAGAATTAGTTTGTGTCTTGTGATTGGAACTAGTATGCTTATGACACAGGTTCCTCCTTTGTAACGTAGCATTCTTTTATTCTTTTTCAAGCTCTTTAAAAATATTGAAAAAGAAAAAAAAATCAAAAATACCCCAAAAAGAGGACGAGAATTTTCTTTTCTTTTTTCGACAACACAATGAGTCTCCCTTGGACAAAGGACATCCTTTCATTTGTTCATCAATATTTGGGATTTAATATAACCTTAGGAAGTTGTTCTTGCTACATAGAGTTGTGTCCTCCTCCGTTTGGTTATCCTTCCAAACACATGGAGAGTTTGTGTTGCCTCCTGCATCATAAACTTATGTCAATGTCATGCTTCCTGAGTTTGATCATATTTCATGCTCTTCTCCAAGGGGATTTTTACCCAACCTGAGTTGGACTTACTGTAGTTTGTCTCTTGACCTCATGCCCGACCATCCTGAAATTCCAATCAAGTCCTTGCTTGAAATCAATGAAGTTTTCTTCCTGATCATCGAGATCCTCTTGTCTGTTCCCAACGAGCCGTCAAATACCTCTGGGTAGTGAAGTCGTACACTCAAATTATACTCCTACCTGAGTATTGAAGATCTTGAATTTGTTTCTCTATCTCTAAATGCCTCATCTCCAGCCATCAGGCGTCATTTGCGTCTTGAGGATGGATACTATACATGTATATCTTTGATAGTGAGACGTAGATCCGATGTGTATTTCTCGCGAATAAACTTTATATAGTTATATGACATGGATCTCCATTGTATTTGATTGGCATCCATTATTTATTTCATCCTGAGCATGGGTATTCCCTCCTTAGAGAGACATTTATTATTTTTTCAGATGGCACCTCCCGAACTCTGGTCCCGGGCTCACTCGCTTCATATGTTGGTGAATATTTGTAATGTATTTTGGCCATCAGATTCTCTTATGACATCACACATTAGGGGGAATCTATTATAACCCTAAATTTCACCATATATGCATACCTGACATTAGGCCCTCTTACTTGTTATTTTTGCCAAGCCATCACTGAGCAACTCTTCTTAAAAGAACTATTTTGGAAGATGTACGTGCCCTGCACCATTATTGCTTGCATATGTAATGGGTAGTTTCTCAACTGTCCCACCACCTATAGCCTGTCACCCAACCGAATAACCATCCTTTTGTCAAATAAAAGGAGGTGTTGGGGTCTCATTCCTAATCCAAGCATAAGAACAATGAAACTTTTCCCATTTCACATCCCCTCCTTGCCCCAAGAATTTGTAGCCACCTTGTGAGATTTGTACCAGAATTTCCCATTCTTGCCTTTTTCCTCCATCATAAGCCTATTCCATTCCCTAGAGAGAGGTTGAGAGGAGAAAGATACATGTAAGCATAGTTGGAGCTTGGTGAAGAGGAGCTCGGACCATGTTTGAGGAGCAGTCGTCAATCTCATTGTAAGTAAACATTGTGATATCAATAAAAGGAATATGTTCTCTGTCTCGAAATATGATGTCTCAAATCTTTGTGTTTGATTTATGCTTTATTATAACATCTAACCCATGATTTATATATGAGATGCATGTTTGTAGTTCCATGTTTATTTGTTTGTGAATGCAGGTCAGCATTTGGAGGAGACTTGTAGTAAGCAGATCAATCAAACGTGAAAGGATCGACACTAGACGTGGAGTTAAAGGTAAAGTTACCAGATATTTTCACTTTTTATTTCATGCATGAATGTGGGGTGTATTCGGGGTAGTTATAAAAAGTAGGAGACTTTTAGACGGTTAGATCTGCCTACATGTTGAACCCTAGTGTAGTCCATAGGGGGGGTTTCCCACTATATCCATAGAGAGAGAATGTGTGAGTGTGAGAGGGGGGTTGGATAAGGAGTGTTTGGGTATGTGAGAGGGAGGGAGAGGGAGACAAAGAGAGCGAGTAGAGAGAGAGTGAGAGGAAGGGGGGGACATATAGCAGGGAGGGGTAGATGTATGAGAGAGAGAGTGGAGAGATAGTGGGAGGGAGAAGGAGAGAGAGAGATGGAGGGAGGAGGGGGTGAAGAGAGAGTGAGAATGATTATGAGAGGAAGGGGGAGATAGAGGGAAAGGGGGGTAGAGGGATATAAATAGAGAAATGGGGAGAGAGTAGAGGAGAGAGAGGAAGGGGGATATAGTGAGAGTGAGAATAACAAAAATGAGAGAGAAGGAGAGAGAGAGATGGAGGGAGGAGGGGGTGAAGAGAGAGTGAGAATGATTATGAGAGGAAGGGGGAGATAGAGGGAAAGGGGGGTAGAGGGATATAAATAGAGAAATGGGGAGAGAGTAGAGGAGAGAGAGGAAGGGGGATATAGTGAGAGTGAGAATAACAAAAATGAGAGAGAGAAAGAGGTGGTTGATGTAGGAGATAAATAGAGGAGAGATAGTGGGATGGAGGGAGAGAGATAGTGGGAAGGAGGGGGAGAGATGAGGGGGTAGAGAGAGAATGTGTGAGTGTGAGAGGAGGGGAAGAGAAAGAAAGAGAGGGGGGATGGAAAAGGAGTGTTTGAGTCTGTGAGAGGGAGGGAGAGGGAGACAAATACAACGGGTAGAGAGAGAGTGAGAGGAAGGTGGGGAGAGAAAGTGGGGAGGGGTAGATGTGTGAGAGAGAGAGAGAGTGGAGAGATAGTGGTTGGGAGGGAGGGGGAGAGAGAGGGAGGGAGGAGGCGGTGGAGAGAGAGTGGGAGTGATTGTGAGAGGAAGGGGGAATATAGAGGGAAGAGAGGGTAGTGAGATAATGGGGGGAGAGTAGAGGAGAGAGAGGGAGGGGGATATCATGAGAGTGAGACTAACAACAATGAGAGACATAAAGAGGTGGTATATGTAAGACAGAAAGAGAGTAGATACAATGGGAGGGAGGGAGAGAGATAGAGGGAGGCAAGGGTAGAGAGAGAAATCGTGAGTGTGAGAGGGGGGAAGAGAGAGGAAGAAAGGGGAGATAGACAAGGACAGGGTGGAGAGAGAATGAGACTGAATGTGAGAGGAAGGGGGGAGATAGAGGCAAGGGGGGTAGAGATATATAAAGAGAGAAATGGGGGATAGAAAGTGTGTGTGCGAGAGTGTGGTAGGTAGAGAGAGGTAGACAAAGAGGGGAGGTAGAGAGAGGTAGACAAAGGATGAAGGTATAGAGTGAGTGTGATAAAGTGTGGGAGGGAGAGAGATGAGACATAGAGGGGGGATATAAAGCGTGTTTGTGAGAGTGTGGGAGTGAGACAGGGGAATACATAGAGGGGGAATAATAAGTGTGTGTGCAAGAGTGTGGGAGGGAGAGAGAGGAAGACAAAGAGGGGAGGTAGAGAGTGAGTGTGTTAGAGTGTGGGAGGGAGAGAGAGGAAGACACATAGGGGGGTAGAAAGTGTGTGTGGGAGGGAGAGAGAGTAAGACAGTAGAGAGAGTATGTGAGAGTGTGAGAGGGAGAGAGAGGAAAATATAGAGGGGGGTAGAGAGAGAGGTAAATGTAGGATAGAGGGGTAGATGTAGAAGAGATGGGGGAGAGATAGTGAGATGGGGGGGGAGAGAGAGAGGGATGGGGGGAAGAGAGTGTGAGATGGGGGGAGATAAAGACAAAGAGGAAGGGGTAGAGACAGAGAGGGAGGAGAGGGGAGAGATAAATAAAAAGAGGAGCGGTAGAGACAGAGTGTGAGAGGGAGGGGAGGGAGAAAGAGAGGGGGGGTAGAGAGAGGGATAGTGAGAGGAAGGGAAGTTAAGAGGGAGACATAGAATGGGGGTAGAGAGAGAATGAGAGGAAGGGGGGGATATAGAGGGAGACATAAAGGGGTAATAGAGAGAGAAGGTAGGTATAGAAAGGTAGACAAAGAGGGGAGGTAGAGAGAGGTAGACAAAGGATGGAGGTAGAGAGTGAGTGTGTTAAAGTGTAGGAGGGAGGGAGAGGAAGAAATAGAAGGGGGATAGAAAGCATGCGTGTGTGAGTGTGGGAGGGAGATAGAGTAATACATAGAGGGGGGATATAAAGTGTGTGTGTGAGAGAGAGAGTGTGGGAGGGAGAGAGAGGAAGACAAAGAGGGGAGGTGGAGAGTGAGTGTGTTAAAGTGTGGGAGGGAGAGAGAGGAAGACATATAGGGGGGGTAGAAAGTGTGTTTGGGAGGGGGAGAGAGCAAGGCGTAGTAAGGTAGTAGAGATATTATGTGAGAGTGTGAGAGGGAGAGAGAGGAAAATAAAGAGGGGGGTAGAGAGAGAGGGGTAGATGTAGGATAGATAGTGGGACAGGGGAGAGAGAGAGTGTGTGAGAGTGTGAGAGGGGGGAGAGAAAGACAAAGAGGATGGTTAGAGACAAAGAGGTATGAGGGGGGAGAGAGAAAGACAAAGAAGAGTGGTAGAGATGGAGTGTGAGAGAGAGGGCATGGAGAAAGAGAGGGGGGGTAGAAAGTGTGTTTGGGAGGGGGAGAGAGCAAGGCGTAGTAAGGTAGTAGAGATATTATGTGAGAGTGTGAGAGGGAGAGAGAGGAAAATAAAGAGGGGGGTAGAGAGAGAGGGGTAGATGTAGGATAGATAGTGGGACAGGGGAGAGAGAGAGTGTGTGAGAGTGTGAGAGGGGGGAGAGAAAGACAAAGAGGATGGTTAGAGACAAAGAGGTATGAGGGGGGAGAGAGAAAGACAAAGAAGAGTGGTAGAGATGGAGTGTGAGAGAGAGGGCATGGAGAAAGAGAGGGGGGTAGAGAGAGAATGAGAAGAAGGGGGGGATATAGAGGGAGACAAAGAGGGAAAATAGAGAGATAAAGAGGGGAAGAGAGAGTGAGACTGAGACTAAAAAGAGAGAGAGAGAGAGAGAGAGAGAGAGAGAGAGAGAGAGAGAGAGGGAGTGGGTGTGAGAGTCTAAGGCATGTCAAGGTAAAGTCTATCTCTAGGTCTTTCCATGTCTTGTGATGTCTAAGTCTTGCCATGTCTAGGTCTTACCATGTATAGGAGTGTGAGGGACAGAGAGGGAGATAGATAGGGAGGGGTAGAGAGGGAGA
>ML779364.1:403496-436522 GCA_009831015.1 Picea engelmannii
GGGGGGGGGGGGTAGATGTAGGAGAGGGAGGAAAAATATAGAGAAGGAAATAATTTATAGGATCATGTGCATGTTCCTAGAGCACGTGTGCATTCCTGGAGCACATACGTGTTCCTAGACCGCGTGCAAATTCCTAGAGCGTGTGCATTCTCATAGAATGTATGCAGGCTCTTTTGAATTCAATTTTTTTTGGTGGGATTGAAAAGGTGTACGTTGAATTGGTTGGGTCATATTTAGGTTCGGGATGACAAACCTAGTGGTTCGGTCTCCAAATTGATAAAAACCTCCATTTTTGTGAATCCCCCTATATATCTTTGTCTTTGATGTTATTTTTCCATATGATAAACAATTCAGTTGTTGACAAAACTATATACATAGATCGAGTCATCTATTCAGATTTTAAATATATAATTTTTTTAAGATTAATATTGTTTACTATTTTTAATCTATTTTTGTCTTCACATATATCAAAATCCTAGATTATATACCTCTCTTATTTCTGCTATAATGTTTTCTCAGCTTAACCATTTCTCAAATGAGTTATATGCAATACTAGAGGAGACCAATACCTACGATACGAAATAAAATAAAAATCGTTTTGATCATGTTAAGATCCTTTTATCCCGCACGAACAAAATATGTTGTAATTTCATGCATATGTTGACTTTGATAATTTTAAAAAATATAAAATTAATATTAAAATTTTTCAAAAAATACATGGCACAAGAAAAATGGATTCTCTACAATTACACAAGTTTTTGGAATGAAATTATATCGTTAAGACACTCAACACATGCATGAACGGAAACATATACCTTATATTTTGTTGGAAAATTAAGATACCACTGCTAGAAAAAATAAAATTTGACATAGTTATTCAAAATGTCTATGAATAAAATTTATATATTCAGAAAGATAATTCAATTTCCTACGTTTCATACTATTACACCATATTCAAATTCATTGTAAAAGTACCTTGAATAATCTCTCCAAGTTAAAAAATTGTTGTTTTTCCAGGTTTGCATTGCCACTAACGCGTCATGACAGACCATCATTAGCTTGCACTCACCCTCAATCATACAACTTGATATTTTTTCACATACACAAACACACAAAGATAACTTGTAACTGTTTTTATTGGAGCATAAAAGGACAAGAAGAAACAATAGCTTATAACATATTGCAGTTATAATCTTGCAAAAAATAAATATAACATGCATAACCAATAGATATATTCTAGAAAATTTTGAGAGGCTTTTTATTGAATTCATCATCACTAACAAAATCTCATGAGTCTTCAAAGATGGCATTTGATGAGTCTTCATAGATCACTATGTTGGCTGATTCTTTTAGTTTTTCCTTTAAAAAAATCTCTGGCACGGATTTTGCAATTCAATGTTGTATGTCCATTTCTTCGAGAGTAGAAGCATTCAACTAAACTCATGTTTTTATTCATCCTTCAACTAAATTTCATCTTGTGAACTGACTTTTGTGTCACCTAATTTCATGCTCTTTTCTTCTGCTAAGAGTGCTACTATCATTTCATCTAGTGTTTAGACGACAACATGCTTAAGGTAAAATTAATATTGTCATAATTTGAAGATAGAATGTCCAGTAAAATTTCCTTTGCATCATCATCATCTACTATAGTGCCATTTTTTGCCATCTAACCTATAAGAGACTTTAAATCATTTATGTGAGTAGAAAAGGATGTCTCATCATGCATTTTAAGTTTGAACAATTGCAATTTTAAGGAAAAAATTTCATTTACATCTTTTTCCCAAAATATCTTACTCAATTGTTCCCACATTTTTGCATAAGATTTTTTTTAAATCAATAAGATGAAGTTGAGAATCTAAAAGAAACAGTCCAAGGATATACTCATCTCTTTCCTCCCTTTTCTCCCATTCAATTAATTTCTTGGGATCTGTAGGTGATTTTTTCGTACCTTTTACAATATTCCATAAATTCTTATGCATCATATGCAATTGAACCTTGACCTTCTAAGTATGGAAATTATGACCATTAATTTTTTCCAACATTATATTCTCCATGTTAAAAAAAAACTTAAAAT
Organism: Picea engelmannii; assembly: GCA_009831015.1. NCBI lineage: Eukaryota > Viridiplantae > Streptophyta > Pinopsida > Pinales > Pinaceae > Picea > Picea engelmannii. The sequence continues at coordinate 405,571 of ML779364.1, forward strand.
TATTACCTCATGTAGCAGCAAGAAAGGCAGTGACTTCTTTCACACGAATATCTCCTTCACATGCAACCCCCACATGGTGAATTAAGGAAATTCACAGTCAGAAAGTGAATGTGACTTCTTTCACACGAATATCTCCTTCACATGCAACCCCCACATGGTGAATTAAGGAAATTCACAATCAGAAAGTGAATCAAAGAAAAAAAAGTTTATCCTCTCTTCAACGGCCTATCTGGCTTCTGTCTCTTCACATATCTCTGATTTCAGTGGAAACTTTGTCAATGATCTTTGATCTTCAAGTGTAACCAACAATAATTTCATTCATGTGGGCTTGCTCTTAGTATATATTACCTCTTTGCAGGTGGCTCCTTACTTCGCAGAGCGATTCACTCTTTTTTGGTTCCTCCAAACAGTAGCTCACTCACAATATATGACAGGAGGTCGCAGCAGATGACAAGGTTCCTTTCACGTAGCGTACAAAACACTAGACTCTGATAACAAAATATAAAACAAGATAGAATCCATAGTTCACACACAAAATACACCAATTTGTATTGATCAAGCAAAGGGTTACATATATTATAAGATACATCACCGACTTCTAAAAAACTAGATCCGAAGAAAGTAGATCTGATTAGCTAAAAATAGTTAATTTAGAATTTCTCTACTATTCTATAACAAACCAAATATTAACAAGACCTCCTACATTACTTTTTGTTTGTTTGTTTAGCATGTCCATGCATCCATTTTTACCACCATTTTTACAAGTTTCCTTTTGGTTTTTTCAGTTTTGTTTTATGGGTTTAAAATTTTTTGTCAATCACTTTTATTATGTATGTCTTGTTTTGATTTTCTATGTTTCCAATACAGATATGAAGAAGATCGTGCCAATGGTTGATTCATGTTGGATCTAATCTTTTATTTCCGGTAACCCTCTTCTACAATCTAGATATGAAGACCTTTCATTTTTGGATTTTATGTATTTTTTGTTAACTGGCAATTTCCAATACTGATCTAAGCATGTAGGATTCTAGCCATATCTTTTTTAGCTCGTTGATTATAGAAAGTGGGGTTCTCTCATATTAATTTTATAATAAAAATGATTCATTATTTCCAGAGAAAAGCATCTTTTAATGTCATTATTTCCTTCAAAATTTAATCCCTAAATCAAATGAATGAGATTTGAAATTGTCTAATCAAAATGTTTATGTGCATGAAATGCCTCGTTACACAATAACCAAATGAATTCATGGTTTTTTCTATCTAAAGAACTAGCATGATTTTGTCACAACATAATATCGTTTTTACACAAAGATTAGCATAATAAAGCCCTGCTAATTTGGTTACATTTCTTTGTGTAAAAATGAGATTCATTTAGTTAACATAATAAAGCTTTGCAAATTTGTGTAGATGGATTTTAAAGATGGAAATGACTTTGATTGGTGTATATCAGCCACTTTTACTTATATGGTTGTGCTAATTATAATAAAAAAGAATAAACAAAACTACAATCTCACACAATATAATATATAATGTGCATCTCACACAATATAATATATAATGTGCATATACATAAATGGATTTATAATGGTTTAAATTATATATAATGTCTCAAACTTTTATCTTATAAAAATTTTAATTCCACTTTCTTTTGTATATCATATACTTAAGGTGCATTTCTCCTTCGCAAGTAGTTGTATATCTGCACTCTTCTCTTCATATTTGAAATTCTCCATTTTCATAAAGGCTTTTGCTTCTATATATATTCTTTCTTCTCTTGCATTTTATTACTCCAATCACACTAAGGAAAACTTCAATTAGTATAGGTTTTAGCACAAGCTTTTTATGTTACAAGATTGAGCAAAATCATTAAAAAAAAAATTTCAATAAAAGAAAAGGTTTTAATGGAGGTTTTAGTAAATGTTCACTATAACTAAAACTTCTAAGTGGTTGAAGGAGCTTTAATGGAGCTTTTTTTACTATTGTGCTCACAAAAATATGGCACATTGAGGCATATCATATATTTTCAAGCATAGTAGCAAGATTCAACTATATTAGCTTTTGTTGTACTGAAATTTCACACCAATACAATTTTTTTGTGATTTTTTTTTGTATAGTACAAATATATTTTTTATTTTCTTTGATGATATACTCCATGTATTTGATACCTATCTATTCCTAAACACAAAAAAAATAAGCCAAGAACTTCAATAAAAAAATCCTAAATATAAATTAAATAACCAAATTTTCAAGGAATAAGTTTTTTTTTTCTTATTTATTGCATATCCACAAGGCTAAAATTCTTCTAAAATTTATAAAAAAATGCAGATTTTTTGTATCTATAAGATGTATACCTCTATTGGAGTCGTATGGGTATTTTAGTTACATGTTTTTTATCTATTGAATTGTATTTGTTTTCACAATAATGGATAGATTTTGTATTAGAAAATGTTATGGCTGAACCTTATAGCAGTGGAATAGAAAATGTTTTGATTTTGGTCACAACCTGACAATAAAAAGATAAGATCCATCATCCAAAATTCCATTGCCTACCCTATTATAGTCTATGTAGCCTTGGAAGGTATGCTACCTTATAAATTGAAACAACAACAAAATTGCATGACAAAATAAAGCAGATATGGAAAATAAACTGAAAAATATGTTGGAGAAGGGCATCAACTTTTAGGCCCACTTGAGTCTCCATAGTTTTATAAGTTGTGTGCATTTCCACACCAGATTGCTCCATAAGGTTGGTTTCACATGTAGGTTCCTCCATTTCAATATTAGGACAATGGTGGATGTCTAAATCACCATCGTTGGCCAAAGGAAAGTTGTTTAATGAGGATTTCCCAACAAATGCAGTTGCCAAAGGGGAAGGAGGAGAAACCACCTTCGATGGGAGGTGCAAGTGTGTCAATATCCTTCTAAATAAATATTTTAGAGAATCACATTGAGACTCTAAATTCAATTACTTCTAATGAGAAATCTCCATGAAGGCAATGATCTCCTTCTCCATTTCCTTAAGTTCCAACAATTGTGTTATTGCTTCCACTATGCACTCATATACCACTTTATTTTTTGCCTTTAATTTCTTGTCATAGTCCTCTTGTCAATTTATCGTCATGGTCCTCTTGTCAATGGTTCCACGGTTCCACTAGATGGCAGAATCAACACTAAGAATTAAGATTCAACAACCTTTCCCTCACACTATCGAATCCCTCATTAAACCTCATGAAGCTTTCACAATATGCAACAACCATGCCTACATTGACAGTGTCCCATGTCTTCAAAATAGTAACGTGAATTCTAGTCTAAGTTACCCCTAACATGAACATGCCAAGTTGTTAACCTAGAGCTTTAGAGCCAAAAAAAAAAAAACTTATAATACCAAAGCACCCTTGTTCTCTACCACTATAGCAATGTTGCAATGGTTGAGAACAAGGGTGGAATAAACCAACAAAAAAATAAACTCACACTCTATTCCTACACTAATGGGATAGTTGTATGGAGTAATAAGCACACGGGGTGTTAGAGATCATGTTTATCTTAGTTCATTATTTAGGAGATTGTTAGTTAGTTGGATTTGAGAAGATTGGCCCAACTAAGTTTATGTATTTATATGTATCATTACATTGATTTAATAAAACAATTTTCTACTCTCCCATTTTAATATGGTATCAGATCTCCCATTTTAATTTTAATATGGTATCAGAGCTTAACTTACTGGAGGGAGGGTGTGTCCTTGGATTGAGGGCGTTAGCTTGTGTGAAAAATCATTGTTTTTTTTTTTTTTAACAGTGGATTGATGTGTTGTTGAGCATGGGAAAGTGATACAGAGACTGTTGAGTGTTGAAGGGATAAACAACTGAAAGGAACAACATTTAATATTGACTGTAGAAGACTACAATGTTTAAGGCATGATGGACCCTTTGTTTCAGAATTGTGATGATATTAATCTTCTGGGAGCAGGCTCAATCCATGCAGAGTTCGGATCAGAGTCGGGGATAATTTTCTATTATTGTTTCCAACACCACAATGGAAGCCATGAAGGCATTCTTGAAACTGAAGCCAACTCCATGGCATCAAATGCGCGAGTGGTAGAGATGCCTCAAACAGGATTGTGGGAACATTGATCGCCATATTCACGATATTCAGCGTGAAGAAAAAAAAGTGTAGAAATAAGTCAAGGATGCAGCAAAGCAGAATCACATGACATCAGCAAAGAATTTGGCTAAATAAATCGTAAGATCTAGACGAGTTGGTCAATGCCTTTATGAGAACATGGCACAAATGAATTCAATGTATATGCACCTTGGAAAAAGTGTTGCAACTGGTCAGGTTGTGGGACACTTGTCTAAAAGTACTGAGGTGATGAAGCTCATGAATGGCCTCATGAAGGCTCCACAAGTGGTTGCCACAATGCAATAATTCACCACAGAGATGACCAAGGCAGGAGTCACTGAGGAGACGTTGAATGATTCCTTGAATTCTACATTAGACTCTGAAGATATTGAAGAAGGAACACCAGATTATGATTTCTTGGACGTAGCTATGAACCATAAGCAGATCGTGGTCCTGAGAAGAAGAGGGATGGCAGAGGTCGCTGGGACCATTGTGGTGACTGGCAAGGATCCCAAGGAAATAAAGAGCAGTTTGCCTACATACAAATATATTACAAGTTCGAATTGTTTTGTTAAACAAGTTAATAGAATGTTTGGAGATGGTGTGTGGTCCTGATAAGGGGAGGAGGAGGAGGAGGGGGGGATGGCAGAGGTCATTGGGACCATCGTGGTGATTGGAAAGGATCCCAAGGAAATAAAGGGTAGTTTGCCTACATACAAATACATACAAATAGGTTACAAGTTCGAATTGTTTTGTTAAAAAAGTTAATAGAATGTTTGGAGATGGCACGTGGTCCTGATAAGAGGAGGAGGAGGAGGAGGAGGGATGGCAGAGGTTGTTGGGACCATCGTGGTGACTGGCAAGGATCCCAAGGAAATAAAGGGCAGTTTGCCTACATACAAATAGGTTACAAGTTCGAATTGTTTTGTTAAACAAGTTAATAGAATGTTTGGAGATGGCATGTGGTCTTGATAATAGGAGGAGGAGGAAGGGAAGAGGTCGTTGGGACCATCATGGTGACTGGAAAGGATCCCAAGGAAATAAAGGGAAATTTTCCTACATACAAATAGGTTACAAGTTCGAATTGTTTTGTTAAACAAGTTAATAGAATGTTTGGAGATGGCATGTGGTCTTGATAAGAGGAGGAGGAGGGAGGGTAGAGGTCGTTGGGACCATCATGGTGACTGGAAAGGATCCCAAGGAAATAAAGGGCAGTTTATCTACATACAAATAAGTTACAAGTTCGAATTGTTTTGTTAAACAAGTTAATAGAATGTTTGAAGATGACACAAAAACATTGTTAGATTTGACCAATGTGACAATGTGACAATTTTCTGTGAAAGTTTGGAAACTCCAAGAAGAACAAGTTAATGGTGGAATTCATAAATGTTTTGGAATTAGATGCATTTACATTGAGCATAGCTAACTCAATATGATTGTAGTGGTCTTGTTTGAATTATCTACTCTAACAAATCACAGGTGAATCCAAGACAATGAAGGAGGAAGATGATAGTATCTCTCGCTGATGAATTGAAGTCCTGCTTGGTAATATTTTGTGATGTGAAATCATTCCTTCGTCTACTTTGTAAAAGGAAGATGTTGGAATGATAGGCAGGAAGAAAAAATATGTTGTTCTATAACAGTAGAGAGATTGGTCCAAAGAAAGTTGGTGACAATGGTAGTCAGAAGCACCAAGATGATTATGGACAAACAAGGTAAATTGTGTGAATTGAGTTGAATAAAACATACTCATGACCACATGTTAATATGAGCCAGTGTTATAACCCTAATTTGCACTAGACATACTTACCTAGCATCAGGCCATCTCAGATTCCTTCTTTGACAAAACACTATTGAACAACTCTTCTTAAAAAACCCCTTTATAAAGGCCCACGTGCCCTGCTCCATCACTGCATGCGTGTACACGCAAGTTGCCCCAATATAGCCCATGTGTACCTACAAAAGCATGGAAAAATGAAAGTTGCTAAAGGAACACACAACTTTGGGCAAGTTAACTAAACTTTTCGGCCATGCATGGTCGGTCATTTGACCAAATACTTCTAGCCTATAAAAGAAGGGGTAAGGGTTCCATTTGAAAGGAGGAAAAATCATAGTAAAGAGACTATACCCAATTGAGCATTCCCCTTGTCCCAACCTTTAGCCATCCTTGTGCAAAAATAATTATAGAGCAAAGCAGTTGGAGGATAGTTGAAGAGGATCCCAGGACTAGTTTCGAGGAACAGTTCCGACCACATATTGTAAGTTTACTCTTGTGAAGATTAATACAAAAAGGAATACTTTTCCCGTCTCGCCATACCATGTGTTCGAGTTGAATGTTTATCTTATGATATTGTCACAACTGACCCAACAATTAGTCTATGAAATGCATGTTCGCATCTTTTTGTTTGTTAATGTGTGAATGCAGGTTAGCTTTGGGAGGAGGCTTGCAATCAAAGAGCGAGTGAAAGCAAAGGGATCAACATCAAGCGAGGGACTTAAGGTAGAGTCACCGAATCTCATTTACACCTTTGTATTGCATGAATGTGGGGTTTTGTGTTGGGAGAATAGGAAAGAGTAAAGGCCTTTGAAATGGTCATTTTCTTCATGCATGATTAGAGCCCTTAAATGCTAAGTCCATAGGAAGAATTCCCACCCACAACAGAATTGGTGACCATAATGGGGAGTCTCTAGGGTCCTTTGGGGATTTTTTATTAGGTATTTTGAAATTGGTTTTACTGCCTTTTTTGAGTTTTTGCAAGGAGTCTGAGTGTTTAGGGATTCTGGTTCTCAATACCAGTACTCCCTGCCTTGCTTACCAGACTGTTTCTTTTTCTGTTTTTGAAAAACTCAGAGTCATATGCGCCCTGTAGAAGGGTAGACTGCATGTGCACACACCCTACCTTTAGTCATCCCGCATATGTACGCATGATGCTGAAGTGTTAGCTGTGTGTCTGAAAATCCAGAAAATCCTTCTCAGGAAGAGGCAATCATCCTCTCCTCTGTCGGAAGTGATCCTTCTCAGGGCTCTTCTGGATCCTTTCCTGGTCTCTATGTGCAGTCGATAGTTAGGTAAGACCTCAGGTTAGCTTTTTTTTTCTAAATTTTTCTTGCCTCTTCTTTGTCAAAGTAAGTTTTTGCACATTTAAGGGGTTCTGGTTTTCAATACCAGTACTCCCTGCCTGAGATTAGTTTCTTGTATTTATTTTTTTGAGGAGAAACAGAGGCACACGTGGCTTGTAGTGGGCCTGCATGCGTGCATACGCGCCTTGCCCTTGGACAGTCCGCATGCATACACTGGTTGTTGAAGAGACAATTGCGTACCTGTCCATAAACGTTTTTGGAGGCAGTCATCCTCCTCCCTGTCAAGTTTTTACTTCTCAGGGTCTTTCTTGTCTGAATGTGGTCTCTGTCATAGCAACTTAGCCTAGTTTTGGACTCTATTATAGTTTGCTTTTTCATTTAAAATATTTCTTGTGTTTCCTAGATTTGTTAACTTATTTTTAGCTTGAAATTTTAAGAAAAATGAGTTGCATTTTGGAAAAACAAAAACCCTCATGGCCATGAATCGTGCATTCATCAATTTCTTGTAGAATTTTTTGTTACTTCTGCTTTGATTGGAAGAATATATATATAAAAAAATAGCTTGTTAGTTCTCTTTCTTTCTTGGCATTTGCCTTGCATTTTTATTTGAAAAAGAAAAAGAAATTAGCATAGTGTTGTGTTTTCTTCTCATCTTAAAAGCATTTCAAAAGAAAAATAAGAAAGATAATCCTTCTTTGCTAGTGTTCTTATCATTTGTTTTTTCTGCAATATTCTTAACAACATCAGTTGCACTACCACACCTTTTGAGTAAATCAAGCCTTAAAAAGAACGCTAATTAAAAATAACTAGACTTTTATGTTTGTAGGGTCCATCAACTAGTTTAGGGTTAGGGCCTTGAATTAGGTTGGAGAGGAAACTCTTCAAGGTCATTAAAAAAAACATACGAGTCTATTCTAAGGAGTGTATAAGTCTAGTAACGTGGAAATTATCTGAGACCCCACTCTAACACAGGGGCTAAACACGAGGTTGCATGTGGAAAGGTAGCGGAGATAACCCCTCCAAAGCCGAACCAAGCGTAGTAGGGAACGCATATAGAGGACTTGTCTTGGGATTCCATTGATCGCATTTTTCGTGGAGCTTCATGTGTCTTGAATCCATTCGAGGTCCTCAGTCGTCGCGGAGATAACCCCTCCAAAGCCGAACCAAGTGTAGTGGGGAACACATATAGAGGACTTGTCTTGGGATTCCATTGATCACATTTTCCGCGGAGCTTCGTGGGTCTTGAATCCGTTCGAGGTCCTCAGTCGTCTTCCAGAACACTTGCTTTCGATACCCTTGATAGGTTTCAGGCTTGATACCCTGCTCATTGCGGTCCACACGATTATCGATTGTACCCACTTGGTGATTGTTCACGAGATGCAAACCTAGTTGCCTTTATTTTAGGGACTTACACAGGTGACCGTGGGGGTATACCGCAGTACCTAGGGCAGACACCGGACCATGCTTTGCAGAGTATACCCAGAGGGTGCTTCCATATTCGAGTTTCACTTACATCGGTAAGTTTCTCTAGTGTTGGTTGGTGTAACTGTTCTTCCAACTAGTTAGTCGTTTGCTTGATTTTCCTTTAGGAACTTTTAGTGTGTGCTCTGTGCTCCCTAGTTTTCCATAGTGAGTTAGTCAGTCATGGCTTTGGGTCTCTGACCTAGGGTGGTAGACCTCCCACTCCGTCAGTCACGAATACTTTTCAGTCTTTCGGTTAAAAATATGGAGCCGCCTCTTTATAGGCATTGTTTTGATAACACTAGTCTGCCATAGTCAGTGTGTGAAACTTTTATGGATTTGAACGATCCCGCAAGGGGAAAACCTATGCATAAGATATTCATGGCTAAATTTCCTGACCATACCAACCAAGGAACCCCTTCGCAAGGGGATTCTTGTTCTTTTCCCTTCTTTAGAAACATTGGTGTCCCTTTGATGGCCACTTTGTACATTCCTGGGTTGAATGTGGGACTACCAGTTTGGTTGGGTAGCATTCCAAATGTCCTGAATGCTCTTGATGCTTCTCAATTAACCACCTTAAGTCATGAGCACCATGTTGATGTTTCTTCATCACCAAAGTCTTATCTTCCTCCTTCTCCCACCTTTGGTGAAAGTACAGTTACAAGTAACCAGAAGTCTAAACGAAATAGAAAGAGGAAGAATAGGAAGAAGAAATCACCAACCTCTGCAAGTCATGTTGGAGATAGGTCAACAACCTCTACAAGTCATGTTGAATACCAACACCCAACCTTTGTAAGTTATGCTGGGGGAAAGCACCCACCCTCTGCAAGTCATGCTGTGGGAAAAATTCCAGTCACTGATAGTCATAATGGAAATAGGTATGTAGCCTCTGCAAGTCATGTTATCGACCCATCACCAACCTCTGCAAGTCATGTTGAAGATGTGCAACCAACCACTACCAGTCATGTTGGGGGCATTGATTCTGTTGAGAAACCTAGACGGATAGGATGTAAACCTAAGTTCCCTTGTAAGCTTTGCAAGGGAGATCAACTTACCCATCTATGCCCTGGCATTCAAGAGGTCCAAAGATTGTGGTCCCTGTCTGAAAGCTCTTCTGATTCTAAGTCTTCTTAGGTTTCCTCAAATTCTATTCAGCCATGGGTTGAGAAAGTGGTCACGTCGATGCAGTCATCGGTTGATCCCACTCCTCTTTTAGGGGGTGAGGTTCCTTTAGACCATGTAGTCTCGCAGCCTATTCAACCATTGGTTGTGAAAGTGGTCATGCCGATGCAGTCATCGGCTGATCCCACTCCTCTTTTGGGGGGTGAGGTGCCTTTGGAACATGTAGTCCTGCAGCCTATTCATCCATTGGTTGCAAGAGTGGTCATGTCGATGAATTCATCGGATGATCCCACTCTTCTTTTGGGGAGTGACGTGTCTACCAACTATGTTTTTAGCATTTCTAGTTTAGTACTTTCGGAACAAGGGGGCATTCTGCTCGTTTCGAGCACACCCCCTCCAAGACCTAGGATGGTTTCCTTTGATTGGAATGATCTTGTTGAGCCTCGTCTTCCTTCTTCTACACCTTTTCAAATAAGGGTTGAAGTTAGTTCAAAAAACATTTATCGATGTATTGTGGATGAAGGAGCCTCCGCAAGTATTTTATCCTCCTTGGTTTGGAAAGTATTGGGATCTCCCAAGCTTGTGTCTACTTTGCATGAGTTGTTGGCTTTTGAAAAACGTCCTAGTGATTGTTTAGGGGTTCATCCTTAGTTGCCTATCTCGTTAGGTGGGAAAATTGTCCTTGTTGATGTTATAGTGGTGCAAGGCCTGTTAGATTTCAATATGCTTCTCGGGTGTGATTATTTATATGCTATGAATGTTGTGGTGTCTACGCTCTTCTGGGTTATGCATTTCCCTCACAATGGAAGCATTGTCACTATTGACCAGCTGGCATCTGATAATCACCATCCTAATTTGGCGTTGTTTTAGGCTACCCCTTTACATGTTCCTAGTTCGTGTAGACTCTACCCCGCCACGAGTTAATTATGTGGCGTCTATCCTCGATGTTCAATTGCTTTTGAGCAGGAACCTATGAAGTCATGCTTTCCCTCTCGAGACTTGGTCTCAACAATTGATCCATTGGTTTATCCAATGGGGGCATGGGAGCCCTTGTTTCCCCCTCTAGGTCCAGATGATCTTGAGTCTCCTTCTGAGTCTGATCTCGTTGTTTGTAGATCCTCAAGCCCTTGTGCTTGTGATTCTTCATTGATAGACTTCACCATTCCTAACCAGAGCCTCCATCATCATATGGAATATGGTCAGTTTACTTCACCCTTTGGGACTGTCAACCCTCGCTTGCATGATTTCTCGGATTTTGAATTGCCTTCAGATGAAGCTATCCTTGAAGCCATGACTATGGTTTCTATACCGAGGGAGGACTTACACCGTGGTTTGTGTTTTCTTCCCTTTTGGGAGACTTTCCAAGTTGACTATCGAAGAGACTCTTGGTCTGAGCCTGGCAGTGGGCTCTACCTGAACTAGTTTCATAGATGAGTTGTATCCCCCACAAGACTTCTTTTAAGCCCTTTTCAGACCCTCTAAAAATGAAAATATTGTCGAGCGATCTTGTTTCCCTTCACGCTTGTTAAACTGAAATTTGAAATCACATCTATCTGGCGGTATTTTACCCCTTTTTCGGTCCAAATGGTCAACTATACGAACAAAGGTACACTCTAGGGACCTCGTTTCTCTAGAAGAGTATTCTCAGGTATAATTTTAATCCAATTCAGGCTTGAGGGACTAAATCTATCAAAAAGATACCCCCACGGAGTCCATAGTTAAGCTCTTTTCAGACTCCCTAAAATTGAAAATATCATCGAGTGACCTTGTTCCTTCACACTCGTTAAAATGGTCTAGAAGAACATCCCATATGGAGTCCATAGTTGAGCCTTTTTCAGACTCCTTAAAAATGAAAAAATTGTCGAGTGATCTTGTCTTTATAACTCTTGTTAAAATGGTTTTGAATAGATGCCTGGTCAGTGCTAGTTTACCCCTTTTTTGAGCTGACTAGACTATCTTAAAAAAAGGTACCCAGCGGAGTCTCCTTTTACGTTTTTCAGACTTTGTAAATATGAAAAATCGTCAAGCTTACCTTCTCTGGGCTCATTAAACTTACATCAAAGGAAATTACCATTGTGTGTCTTATTAATCGCAGTTTCATACCCACGTCTTTGGCCTAATGTCGGCTCCATGTTGCTCTCAACCAAACCATCTGAAACATGCCTTATATGCATACCCTGTAGCACTTTTCCTTTGCGTCTTGACACCTTTGGCGCCAGGAGGGATTTTTTCCGAGTGTCCTTTCTTTGAACATGAGTCTTCTCCTTGTGCCTCGAACTCGTATGTTTGCGACACTCATTCCTCCTTTGTAATGTAGAATTCTTTTATTCTTCTTCCAAAATTATTGAAAAAGACAAAAAAATCAAATATACCCCAAAAAGAGGAAGGGAAAAGTATTTTTTTTTTATTGGCAGCACAATGAGTCGCCCTTGGACAAAGCACATCCTTCTGTTTTTTCTTCAAGATCTGGGATTTAATATGACCTTAGGAAGTTGTTCTCGTTACATAGAGTTGTGTCCTCCTCTGTTTGGTTATTCTTCCAAACATATGGAGAGTCTGTGTCACCTCCTGCCTCATGAACTTATGTCAATGTCATGCTACCTGAGTCTCATCATTTGTCATGCTATTGTCAAAGGGAAGTTTTTACCAAGCCTGATTCGGCCCCTCTATAGTTTGTCTCTTTCCCTCATGCCCGACCATCCCGAAAGTCCAGTCAAGTCTTTGTTTGATATCAATGAAGCCTTCAGTCTGATCATCAAATATTTTCTATTCCATGACCGACGAGTCATCAAAGACCTCTGGGTAGTGAAGTTGTACACTAAAATTACACTCCTACCCGAGTTTTGAATATTTTGAAGTTGTTTCTCGAGCTCTAAAGACCTCATCTCCAGCCATCAGGCCTTATCAGCTTTTGGAAGATGGATACTATACATGTCTATCTTTTTTATTTTGAGATGTAGATCCCATGTGTATTTCTCACAGCTACACTTTATATAGTTATATGACATGGATCTACAGTGTATTTGATTGGTAGCCATGATTTTATTTCATCCCGAGCATGGGTATGCCCACCTCAGAGAGACAATTTTTATTTTTGCAGATGGAACCTCCTGAATTTTGGTCCCTAGGCTCACCAGTTTGGTATGTTGATAAATATTGATAATGTATTTTGGCCATCAGATGCTCTTCTGACCTCACACATTAGGGGGCATATGTTATAACCCTAATTTTCACCAGACATACTTACCTGGCATCACGCCATCTCAGATTCCTTCTTTGCCAAAACACTACTAAGCAACTCTTCTTAAAACCCCCCTTTATAAAGGCCCACACACCCTGCTCCATTACTGCATGCGTGTACACGCTAGCTTCCCCAATACAACCCAGGTGTACCTACAAAAGCACAGAAAAAGTAAATTTGTTAACGGAACACACAACTTTGGGAAAGTTAACTAAACCTTTCGACCATGCATGGCCGGTCATTCGACCAAATACCTAGCTCCTTCTAGCCTATAAAAGAAGGGGCAAGGGTAACATTTGAAAGGAGGAAAAATCATAGTAAAGAGACTATACCCAATTGAGCATTCCCCTTGTCCCAACCTTTAGCCATCCTTGTGCAAAAAGAAGTATAGAGCAAAGTAGTTGGAGGACTGTTGAAGAGGATCCCATGACCAATTTCAAGGAGTAGTGCCAACCACATATTGTAAGTTTACTCTTGTGAATATTAATACAAAAAGGAATACTTTTCTCGTTTCACCATAGTTCGAGTTGAATGTTTATCTTATGATATTGTCACAACTAACCCAACAATTAGTCTATGAAATGCATGTTCGCATCTTTTTGTTTGTTCATGTGTGAATGGAGGTCAGCTTAGGGAGGAGGCTTGCAATCAAAGAGAAAGTGAAAGCAAAGGGATCGACATCAAATGAAGGACTTAAGGTAGAGTCATCAAATCTCATTTACATTTTTGTATTGCATGAATGTGGGGTTTTGTGTTGGGAGAATATGAAAGAGTAAAGGCCTTTGAAATGGTCATTTTCTGCATGCATGATTAGAGCCCTTAAATGCTAAGTCCATAGAAGGGATTCCCACCCACAACAGTCAGAGGTTTGTAGTAATTCTATGATGTAATTTTTATTATGATGTATTGGTCCTTGAAATGTTTGATTATGTACCTGGTATCTCCATGAGATGGAGTATGCAATGTATGTATCTATGCAACATGTAAAGGGCATATGGTTGTAATCCATGACTAGGCATGCATACCCCCTTTTAATGTATCCCTATTGATTTGCAGTGCATAAACCTCTATTATAGAGTTTGTTAACACTTGTAAGAGTGAGCCAATTCATGAATCGATTGCATGCTATATGAGTGAACTCTAGGAGGTGCCTAGAAACCATGAGTTTTACTTTCAGGGGGAGTTCATCAAGAGGTTGAATGAACCATGTACCCGAAGGACATCCTATTAAACCAACAGTTGCAGTGGCTAATGACCCATGCATTCTAGTAGATGGTTGTCTCTTTATATGGTAAAAAGAGAATGTACCAGGTTGGACCAATGTACAAAGGGAAAGTACCAAGTTGGACCAGACATAGTCTTTGTTGATCAAGAGGTGCTTCGATTTAGAAGACTTGGTAATGATGAAGACCTGACCTGACAATGGTAAAGACAAGTAGTCATTAAGGGGGAGTGTTGGGATATGTAACCCCCCCTTGTCTTAGTTGTGATGAAATTTAATTATTGAGTTTATTGGTCTATTTATATGTACCCTATTTTGGTTGTTTAATAGAGCGTTAAGGCAACAATTTTTGGTGTGTAAGAATTATATCTATGTGTGGTGGAACAGATTCACAAGGAGTTATCTGTCTTATTCATAGAGAGGATGTGGATCAAGTTGTGGAATAGACCATTGTGAAAGGTATGGGGGTGACATGTGTACCCATAGCCTAAACTTAATGAAGGTCAAAGAAGTGAGGGTCTTCGATTCAGGGGGGAATGTGAGATGGAATAATCTCATAGTGTGTGGGAGAAAAGTATGTTTAAGGGATAATTTAATATATTGATGAAACACACAGATGAAAAGTGTTCCTAGAACTAGAAAGTACAGTGGAGGGTACCCATGTATCTTAGTAGATGGATTGTTTTTTATATGGACATTAATGATCAGTCTATTTTACATGTACAAAAGAACGGAGAAGTATTTTACATGAAAAACAAGGAAGCATAATGCAACACCTAATGAAGAAATCCAAGTGAAAAAAATGCATCATGAATCAAGCCGTATGAATTCAAAAGCTAAACATGAGGAAATGACTCAAACAAAGACCAAGACAACAAACACGAGCAAGTAAAAGGATATTGAATAAGAAGATAAACATTAAGGGGGTGTGTTAGAAATAATGTCTATCTTAGTTTATTACTTAGGAGGTTGTTAGTTAGTTGGATTTGAGAAGATTTTTTCAACTAAGTTTGCTCCTATTTTGGTGTGTGGTTGAGATATTGTCTCAACTGGTTGATTGTGTGATCATGGTAGTTTTTCTATCTTGATACAAACCTTGTTGTATTTATATGTATCATTACATTGATTCAATAGAGTGCTTTATATATTGTTGGTGTGTAATAATATTCTCTGCCATCTTAATAAGGGGACCCTTAATTCCCCATCTCCTCAAGCTTGCATCACGGGAAACTTATTGTTGTGTGACTTAACCTTCATAATGATCACCATTTCAAGGAAAGGGAATGAATTATGTATCCCCTTTTTTTCCTTAATTAATATTTCTTTCAAACCTTCTCCTAGGATGGCTTGATTATCAACCTCCCTATTTTGAGATCATGGAACATAGAAGAAATATTTTTTTGCAAGTATTGGTCCAAGGAAATGAACCTCTTCATGAGTCATGATAATCAAAAAATTTGGAAAGGGTTTTGATGAAACGATGAATGAATGAATTTCAAAGAATACCTAACTAATGATAGTTGATGAATTCATTTTGTCCCTTAGCATGATGAGTCCTCGAATAATTGTTAGTGCTTCCAACTTGTTGTTGGAAGCATTCCCTAGACCCCATGTATGCTCTATTTATTTTTGTCCATCAAATTCATAGATGACCCCCACTGCACTCAAATGCCTTCCAACCCTCATATTGAATCATATTTAAATCCATATTTGTATTCAATTTTTAATACTAGTTTTTCAAGCATTGGTGCTCTATATATGATTGACCATCAGTGCATATATATCCTTGTGTACCATGAAGTCTTGGTAATGGTAATTGTGATGGAAATGATAATGGTATCATTAAAGGGAATGTTTTTGATATTATCTTAGAATCACCAATGAACTTATTACAATTAATAATGATCAACGATACATGCTATAATCTAATGCTTACCAATGTGTTTTTTAAATCGAATGTCATGGTATGTAATAATGATAAAGATGCATCAACTAGTAAAACCCTTAACATGCATCGATGTGTGACAATCATTTAAACACACCAATGCATAAACATGTATGAAATGCACCAAGGCATACAAATAAATACAACACACCAATATATTATAGTGCCAAATTTCCCCACATGCTATTTAATATTTTGTGGGAATGCAAATGCAACATCTAGTTTTTAAAATAAAATTGCAAACACTGATAAAAAGATCAAATGATTTTTATAATAACACTAATTTTATATTTTAATTAATTCATTATATATAATCTTTTCATTAATGTCTTATATTGTTTAAATGAATACACCAATTGATTACATCTTTTCTCATTGTGCTAATGTAAATCATCCATATACTTAATTGGCAATATAACATTTTACAACAACGTACATTACAATAAAATAAATAAGAAACCCATTTTATTATATATGAATAAGTAACCCTTTGTGATACAAAATGGGACAACATAAAGGTCCACAATAATTAAAATGTTGATAAATAATTGTTACAATTATTGGTAACCTATTGTAATACTGATTGGTACCATATGCCCACATTAAAAAAAATGTATATTTTTTACAAGAAAACATTCCAAAATATAAAACTCGTAACATCCATTTTATTGATCATCATACATCACTTGAACTACTACTTGCATGCCTCATTTCTTCATCCCTTACAAGGCACATTGTGCTTTGGTTATTTTGTTTCGTTTATTATCTTGATTTGTTCTTCCTCTTCATGTTTCATCTACGGACATATAAATAAAGTATAATGAGTATATCTACATGTATAATATAATATAATATACTTGATGGTGTAAGAAATATACATTATTTTGAAGATGTACTTCACATCGTCTCTCAACATATTTTATGGTGGTTTCACTCCATACATCGTTTCCTACGAGTTTTAAATGTTCTGACAAAGTAAAGATATAATTAAAATTTTATTGTTATTCCATTATTTACAAAATAAGGAGTGTAAAACAACATAGCCATTCACAAATTGTTCAAGTAACTCTTTATACGCCAACATATACTCAAACCCATGCATAAATCAATGTCAAACAAATGTTCAGATGGATATTCTTTGTACGTTAGCATGTGGGAGAAAAAATACATGGATAATTATAAATTAATTGAAATATAAAAATCACAACAAATATGAAATACACTAGAAAAGGCAATTACTCCTCACCAAATTTGCAACCAACCCTTGTCTACCTTGTTGTCACATATTATGTGTTGAATGAGTTCCATTTCATTTTCATTTCTACAACAACAAAACATTTGAAAATTATTATTTCATTTGACAAAAATCTTTGATTACACATAAAAAAAAATCAATAATTACATATGATTAATGCATATTATTATTGTAATATCTTGATTTCAACCCATGAATTATAATACATTAATCATGTATTATTTGAATTATGAAGTTATGTGATAGGAATCAATCCATCTAAGATGAATTAAATGACATTGTGTGTATATAATGCAAATGCATTGTAAATATTCCTAGTGTTGATCTCAAGGCCAAGGCCCGACTAGTGTAAGTCTATGAGTCCCCATGGTGGGTTAGGATTATGGTGCATTTTTTATGTTTTCCAAGGTGTTCTTATGTAGATAACAACACGAATAAAATCAAATACATAATAACACAATATCCACCAAAATGGTTTCTTGAGGAAGTGAGAAATGGACCATGGTACCACGAGAGGGGAAGAGGAAAAGTGGTGCATGTATTATTTGAGTAGACAGTTTTCCTTGGGAGGTATTGGATTTTTTGCCCATGCTTCCTTACTAATCTCTCAAATTATTTTTTTTTACTTATGCTTGTCCAAGTAAAATATGTCACATCCTTGGGAAGAGGTGAGGTCTCGTCAAAAGAAAATGTCCCTTATTACCTTTCATTATCACTTCTCCATTCTCCAATTCTCTATTTTCCCTTATATAATTAAAATATTCTTCATATCCTCGTGCATGGAGGAACTTGTGTGAAACCATGGACTTTACACTTGCAATTGGTGAGAGAACTCCATGGAGTTGTGGATTGTAAGATCTCATGGAAATGGGGGACTTCTTATTCGTAATTCCAAGAGGAAATGTGATGGTTTAGAGGATAAAACCATGTTGGGACCTCGACAATAGTTGAACCAAACACCACAAATGACCAATCTTGTTAGTGTTATTCATGGACTAATTTTCTTGCATTGGAAGGGAAGAATATCCTTAAGGGACTGTGAAGTAAATAAAGGAAAATTATTCCTTGTTTGTGAAAGAGAAGAGATTGCATAGAGTTAATTGATGGTTTATTGAGGGTTTGGAGTGCTGAGTGGTGAGAATATGGTCTATTTTATGAGAGAGACGAGTTGGGTTGAGTGACATTAGATCCCTACAAGAGATTTTGTCACCTCAGTGGTATCATGGTTTGGATTGGGGGTGGAATCCATAGTGAATTCCTATGGATGGGTAGTGAAGCACTCTTCAACAACTAGTTTGGTGAACTACACTTGGAAATAGATAAGTATTCATAATCAACTCTTCATAGAATGCTCATGTTTACATTTTTTTTATAATAGGCAAAGAAGGAATTTGACATATGCATGTTATTTCTACTACTATTTGCATATGCATATGAATTATGTTTATATCACTACTAGAGTTTCAAATTTAGCATAACATTTGCTTAATTAAAGAAATGATTTTGTATTGAGTGCTCTGATGGCCAAGGGAGGCATCCAAATATGTGAGAATTGTTGGGATAGTTTTTCCTTCGATTCAATTATCTCCTTGTGCACTTTTTTGGACATCCCTACTGGTGTGTTTAAAATATCATTTCATTCCTTATGTTTGTTTTCTTAATCTTCCTTAAATATTTCTATGAAGTAAATATAGAAAAAAAATTAATTTGGTAATTTTTTGGACTAGTATATATGTAATAGAAAAGCATATTTAGCAATAACAATTTTTAAATGATTCTTTTTAGTTATTTTCTGATCCTAAATATTACAAGTTGCATCGCCCATTTCTTTAAAAATTCTTGTTGTAGTATAAATATAGCCTAATTCTTGAATTCAATGGACTAATTTTTGTATTGTAAGTGAAAATAATGTCTATATGTTCTTTCCACTATATCCCTTATAGTTTTATAAAGTCGTTTCCCCTTGTCTTTAACTTCCAACACCACTTCAGATAAACTAAGGACTAATTCATCATAATTTGCATCCTTTGTATCTTTTTTCTTCTTAGAGGGGCCTTCTATTCCCTTATTGTTGTTCCCTACACAACATTCAACATATGAAAAATTGAATATTTGAATCCTATTAATAATTATAGTTTAAAAGTACATATTAGTAAAAAGTCAAAGAAAAAATTCATATTGATCACATTTTGATACACCTAATTCACCTATTTGCAATATTTTCGTAAATATTTTATATGATCTTTTCCCACTCTAATTGTGAACAATATTATCAAGTAATTTAAAGTTTTTTCTATGCATGATGAACAATAATCGACACATGTCATTTAATCCTATAGATAATTCAAATATATTACTTTTATTATAACTTCAAGTAATTTTCCTTGTTCTCTTCTTAGGATGTGCTTCCCTCATGCTCATTGCTATAAGTTTTTTTTTTCTTGATATTCTATTAAAAAAATGCACGGAGAATGAAATATGTTTTACAAAGTAAATAATTTCATCCTAAAACTAATTTCAGGTTGGATAGTGCATTGTATACAACAATATGCATTGGTGCATATTATACATTAGTATGTATCAGTGTGTTTATGTATGTATGGTGCATCACATACCATGAAGCGCAAATACACAAAACTCTTTCACACTAATTGTTATAGCATCAATTTCCACCCTTGAAGCATTGACAAGTTTATTGGCCTAATCCATATTTTGTTTATAGACTATTATTCCCCATACCTCCTTGAGACTTCCCAAAAATAGTTTCTTGGAAGATAAACGTGCCCTCATAGTTATGGTACTCGCGTACACCTAGGCCACCGAAGGGATAAATGCGTACATGTCAAAAAATCGTTTAAAAAGTATAATTATTCCTAATTAATGGTGAGTTAAAGGTTTGGTTAGTTTCCTAACTCCTTTTACCCATACTCAACCATCTCTAAACAACTAGAGACTGCATAAAAGGAGCATTTGTCCAAGCAGAAAGGTAATGACAAGTAATGGTTCTTTGCACACATTAAGGAAACCTTTGTTTGGATAGTCCACCAAGTTTGTAAACCTCTATGGTTGATTTGAAGTCAATATCATCTGGTATAGTAGGAGCAAGTGGGGAGGAACCTGGGATCTCTGTTGACAGGGAAATTCTACACAAGACAGGTATAAAGTTGTAATCACCTTAACTGTTGAATAAATATAGAAACGCTTTCCTTCGAAATATGTTGTATTTGTAATGTTTTGTTTGCAATCTCTTTACATATATTTCATAGAATACTAGTTGCTGAGATTTTACTATCATATTTCATAAGAATAACATGTAGTTATTAGTATAAATACCTCTCTATATAGTCTTGCATCTTCAAGGTTCTTGCAGGTTGCAGAGGATCTGTTGGAAAGGAGTGAATAAACTATGAAAATTAGGAACGACATCAACCGTAGGACTTCGGGTGAGTCAATCTTTCCCTTCCACCCAATAGTTATTTATTTATTTAGAAATCAATTATTATATCTTTTTTGCATGTTGTTTTGGGAATTTCTTTATGTATTGTCATTGGTACTAAAGGGGATTTTCCCAAAAAGGGGAAAATCCCCTACTAAAGGGGATTTTCAATAGCCCACTACTAAAGGGGATTTTCCCAAAAAGAAGAATCAATGACCTTACTATGGATCCTTCTCCAAAGTGGGCATGTTTGTGGGTTTTTGTCTTTGTTTTCTTGATTGGAGTGTTTTTCTTTGGTTTCAGACTATCATTTGTACTTAGATTGATAGCTTATAATCATTTGAATCATTCTCTAGTTTCACTTGTGCTTTTTTGTTTCCTTTTGGTATCTATTTTTTTCAGTTTCTGAGTATATACACATTGTGCTAGTTATCACAGTTCCATACATATACACTCCCTTCTAGTATAGACAGACACATATACATGGGATTCCTTAAGCACAGACACATACATCTTTCCATAAAATAGTTATTTAAAATATTTTTGTCTGAAAGTTTGTGGGCCAGGTATCTGGATTCTCTCATGAGGCTTTGAGACTCTTTGTTTTGTTGTCTAAGTTTAGTTTTTCTCATTTTGATTCTTATAAAGAAAAATAAGTTTATTTGATGCTTTGATCATTCTAAGTCATTCTTGGATTTGGTTTTTGGTTTCCATTCTCTTTTGGCTTTCTTTTGATCTCTCTGCTACTTTTTGTGTTTTTGGATTTAGACCTATTTTTTCTAAGTATATACACTCTTTCCTTTGAAAACAAATGCATACATACTCTATTGTTATATAGGATTTAAGTGCATACATACGTGCTTAAAAATGCATAAGTGTTGGGTCAAATATGCACCCTATAGAAGGCTAAAGTGAATACATACGCTCCATGTAGAAGGAAAAGCCACATACAAAGCTCATACATGCTCCCTACACTGATATAGAGTGTGTACATAAGATTATACATGCGACCTACAATGGAGACAGTCACGTACACCTTCAGAAAGGTGACTTTTTTGCTTGTTTTTTAGCCTTTTTTAATCCTTGTTTTGGCTAGTTTTGTTGGAGAAATTTCTATTTTCGGCACACTAGTTAAGTGGGAGTTAACTGAATGGTTATATTTTAGACTTTCTAATCTTATAATATCACTATTATGCATGCATTCCTAATTATAGGATGTCATTTCCTATATGAGTGAAGATCACTCACTCATTGATTAGATAATAATATGCATTGATTCTCATTCTTCATTGTGTATCTCTCTTCCTTTTCCTGATAAGATTTGTTTGTGTATGCTTTAGCTAGATCTCTTGTGCAGATTTCCATGAAACAATGACATGGTATCAGAGCTATGTTTCTTGGAGCAAGCTGGACAAGCCAAAGAATAAGGGAAATTGTAGTTTTGACGAGCTAAATTCGTGGTCATATCTTTCAACAATGATTTCTCCAAAAATATTAAGTTTTTGAGGAAACGGCTCATGTGAGAAGTAAATCGACCCATTCTGCAAGTGAGTTGTCAACCGTTTAGCAAGATTCCTCACCATTTTCTCAGAAAGTAAGCCTCAAGATAGCCTCATGAAACTGGTATGAATCTGTGGTCGTACCTTTCTACAATGATTGCTCCCAAAATATTAAGTTTTTGAGGAAACGACTCGCGCGAGAAGTAAATTGACTCATTCTACAAGTGGGTTTTCAACTGTTTGGAAATATTCTTCATTGGTTTCTCAGAAAATAATTCGAAAAATCATCTCCTGAAACTGATATGAATTTTCACTTAAAGAGCCCTTTCTGCCGTGATTTCTTAATTTTTCACTTGTAGAATGAGAGTAAATTTTTAGGGGTTCTTAGAAGCAGTGGAAGAAATGGAAAGGACAACTATTATACAGTCAAACTTGGTGGCAATCCTCACACCATACAATTATTTTGATTGGAATCTCAAGGTAGAATTCCAACTCAGAAGGAAAGGACTGTATAATTTGATGATGGCGACAGAAACAGAACCTACATCAACGATTGAGAAGATGAGATGGGTGAACTGTAAGGATGAGGCCACAAGACTACTTCTTGAGTTAATCTCCACTTATTTATTCTTTCATGTTGTTGCATGCAAGACTCCAAACGAGATCTGGATCACCTTGGAAGGACTCTTTGGAAAACATGATGAGATGTGAGGTCATATGCTTGAGGTAGAGTTGAATACCTTAGACCCTAAAACTTTTAATACTATACAATATTTCTTTACTAAATTTAAATCTTTGGTTTTGAGCTTGGATGAATGTGGTATTGACAATTCTACACAAGAAAAACAACTTATTCCAATAATCTTGGCCAAGCGAGGACCAGAATACGTTGTATATGTCTCCAATTTCCATTATGGCAGATGTCTTTTTGGAACAAATTGGAAAATGCCTACGTTGTCTCAGTTCATTGAGTCTCTTACACAAGAGAAGACAAAACTCATATAGATGGGCCTCACGAAAGATCCCAAAGCACATGCACTCACCATGCATGATGGAAAAGGGTCATCCAAACAGAACATGAAGGAGGGATATTCCAAACCCTTTAATGATTCTTCAGGTTCCAAATACTCTTCAGATTCCAAGAAGAAGAAGAAGGGAAAGTAGTCCACTTACTAAAATAAACTGAATCATGAAGAATCAACATGCATGAAGAAACAGATCGATCTTATGGCATAGGAACTTCAGCATAACAACCTTGGAAACTTCATTCCAGAGGGAGTCAAGAAGAAGAAGGAAGAATATATTGCTCCTAAGAAAGGTAATCATCATGCTTTGGTTGCAATTAATTCCTCATTTGATTCATGGATTATAGATTCTGGTGCATCACATCATATGGCAACCAAAGAGGAAGCTTTTACTTCTTTGAGTTCATGCTCTGGACCTCCTATTCTCATAGGGGATGATACTCCAGTAGTAGTAGTAGGAGAAGGGAGAGTGGAACTCCACAATGGTAGTTTTGAGAATGTTTTACATGTTCCAAAGCTTTCTATGAATCTTCTCTTAGTTTATCAGATCACTCAGAAAGGTAAAAGAGTTGAATTTAAATCAGATTCAGTTTCAGTAATTGACATGCATGACAATTCCATCATTGCAATTGGTGAGGTGGATCACACGCCAAGGTTGTATAAATTCACTAATTTTTCTGACGATGACTCCTCTATTACACTTACACATAAGGAGAGTACTTTGCATGCACCTCCAATGAAACATGCATATACTCTTGTGCTTCTATCAGTTTCAGACATCAGATATGATTCCATACACTCAGATTCTCTACATGGAAATAAGAAGGTAGTACATCCAGATAAGAAGCCAACATTCAAGCTTCAACAGATGCCCAAGAAGGCACAGACCACACTTCATGCAACAAGAAACCTTTCAGGGAATCCATTGGATTCGAGGATGACTCGATCTCAGCATGAGGATCCTTCTCATGTACTTTCATCTTCAAAACTTGTGATGCCCATGCATTTCTATATGGTTCAATCTATTGATCTTCATACCTACAATAAGGATGTGGGAAATCCATTATGGAAAGCAACCATGCAAAAGGAGCATGACTCACTCCTACAGTACCAGGCTTGGCATCTAGTTCCACTTCCACCAGAAAGGAATATTTTCAAGTGCAAATGGATCCACAGGATCAAGAGGTACCAGGATAGACATGTTACCAAAGAACTTCATCGGATCCATAAATATTTCTACATATTCACGATGACTTTCAGTGAGCATAAGTTTCAAACTTTGCGGGGTTGTCTTGTAGTGAAGAACACAGTTGCCTCGCAACTGCCATTTTCTTCTTTTGATACATTATCGTTTGAGGGGGGGTTTTGTTCCCATGTGGTTTTCCCTCTTTCCTTGTTTTTATTCAGTGTTCATTAGTTGCATTGTATATGAGTACCTAAAATGTCCTAGTAGACGGGACTCATTTTTTACTCCATAGTGATGTTCAGGGGGGGTGTTGGAGAAATTTCTATTTTCGGCACACTAGTTCAGTGGGAGTTAACTGACTAGTTCTATTTTAGACTTTCTAATCTTAGACCATCACTATTATGCATGCATTCCTAATTATAGGATTTCATTTCCTATATGAGTGAATATCACTCACTCATTGATTAGATAATAATATGCATTGATTCTCATTCTTCATTGTGTATCTCTCTTCCTTTTCTTGATAAGCTTTGTTTGTGTATGCTTTAGCTAGATTTCCTGTGCAGGTTTCCATGAAACACTGACAAGTTTGGGGTGTTTTTTGGGGATTTTGGTCCTGAAACCTTTTGTGGCCTATAGGAGGTTGGTAAGGCCTTAAATTTGAATGGAAAACGATTTTTTTGTTATCCGTATTTGTCTCCCTTTTTATCCCTTGGATTCCATCACTATAAGACTAGTGTTGTTCTTAGGATCTCGATTTCGTGGTCATTATTGTTTTCATATTTGAAACTTGAGTTTGTATTTGAGTTAGATACTTTTCTTTTATTATTTCCTTGGATTTTTAAAATATAAAACCACAAAATTTTCTTTGGTAGAAAGAAGAAGAAAATGAAAACCCTAGTTTTCCGCTAGTTAGGTTTCTTTCTTTCTATTGCATTGTTTTGCTTTATATTTGGAAAAGAAAAATATATTAACATAGGATTTCATTTTCTTCTCATATTGAAAGCATTTAAAAGAATAAATAACATGCTTGTATTTTCTTCTTTTGCTTTTCTGAAAAGGATGCATTGTGCATTTTTCATCAGAAAGAGAAAAGATTACATTTCAAGGTTTGAAAGATTGTTCATGCATTTTTCTTTTTTGAAACTTTTTTTCATTGAAGAATTAGTGTAAAGTTTTATTTGTCGGTGTTCTTATAATTTTCACTTTTTCAATATTCTCAAACAACATTAGTTTCACTTATGTATCCTTTGAGTAAAAAACAGCCGATAAAATTAATGCTAAACATAAAACTTACTAGTCCATTAACAAGTTTAGGGTTAGGACCTTAAATTAGGATCGGAGAGATAAATCTCCAAGACTGGTAAACAAACATAGGATTCTAAGATAGGGATAATCAAATCCAATTTTCTTATAAGTATAGTTGGGATCCTCCTCTAACACAGGAGTTAAACACGAGGTCACATAAGGAAGAGTCGAGGAGATAATCCCTCTGAGGCTTGACCAGGAGTTGTGAAGAGATCGAATTTTGGGGGTTTCATTAGTGCCCATATTGTTGATTAAGGTTGGTTGTCATTGATGTCAACCCTTGAAGAAATCCCCGTAGCACAAAGGTTTGGGTAATGGACCCAATATTTTTTGATGTAAATATGATTCATTATTGTTTTTTCATGGTTGATAAGAAGTAAATATGGATGAACTCCAAAGTGGTCCCCTTATGGTGAAAGGCCTCACGGGAAGACGCTTTGTGGAGTAAGAGAATCCATGATTAATTGTGGAATAATGAGATGAAGGAAAGTGAACTTTTCAGGGAAAATATCCTAGATGGATAGTGCTTGTCATGTCATTTCCGGTGGTATGTAGAACGTCACATAGTTCCTCACGGTTAGAGAGTTATGGCCATGAGAAGTTGGAGACCCCAGGTTTGGGTAATGGACCCAAGTTTGTTTGATGGGTAACAGTATGAGTTATAATATATTTTTAGATAATACTATTCTATATGGATAGTACATGTCATGCCATTTCTGGTGGTATGTAAAACGTCACATAAATCCTCACAGTTTGAGAGTTATGACCGTACGAAGTTGGAGGACCCTCATATGTCATCTAGAAGCCCCAAAAGCTCAAAGTAGTCAAAGTGGTTTAAGAGATTTTAAAAGGTAAATAACAAAGTGAAGTGATGAGTGTATTATAATTCAAAGTAAATACAAAATAAATTATTTCAATAATAAATTTAATGGAGAAATTAAAAGTGGACCCAACCCTAAAATAAGGAAAGTGGGCCAAGTGACCTAGAAGATGCTTTTAAGGAAGCTACTTGGAGAGTATAAATAAGAGGCAAGGCTCTCTCATTTGATTCACACTTGATAATATTGAATATAGATAGGTGTATGAGGTAACCAAATGATATATAAGCCAAAATTCTGAGGAAAGTGAAGAAAAGAAGGCCAAAATGCAAGGAAGGATAAATTCTTTTGATGGTGTTTTTCTAAGGTATGTTATTTACAGGTCATCTCACCATTTTCGCTATAACTTTTTTTATATAATGATTCAGATCCTTAAATTGCTATGAAAATGAGAAAACATATCCAAGTATATGTGTTAAAAAATTCATCTTGTGGCTCATTGTAGTTTTGGAGTTACACTCTATGGAAAATAGGGTCTGTGGCCAGTCCTGAAACTAGTCAAAATCAGATGTTTCGGGTAAAAACGTCATAACTTATTCATAAACAATCCAAATTTAGTGAGACCAAATGCGTTGGTTAGG
Organism: Picea engelmannii; assembly: GCA_009831015.1. Classification (NCBI taxonomy): domain Eukaryota; kingdom Viridiplantae; phylum Streptophyta; class Pinopsida; order Pinales; family Pinaceae; genus Picea; species Picea engelmannii. The sequence continues at coordinate 432,930 of ML779364.1, forward strand.
GTACATTCTGTAGTATTATTTTTAACAGTTTCAGATCAATTCATCAAATATTTTGTGTGGGGCACTCTCTACAAGGTCGCTCTCTAGAATAAGCCAGAATTCAGCAAGGTGTGCCATTTTTTCTATAAATCCTTTTTTGAGAGGTTTCAAGTAGTGACACTTGGAGGAATTGTAGAAAACACACTGAAGAAAATTGTGTATCATTTTCAGAGCTTTATTCATTATAGGTACAAAGTTATGATTATTTCAAGTCAGGTTTGTTGACTAATCCAAAACCAATCTTGTGAGACTAAAGAAACGTTTGATGAAAATGTTAGTCTCTTGTTGTTAAAGTTAAGGAAGGTTTGTAGGAATGTGATCATATACACCAGGTCTATTACAGAGATACAAATCAGATTTGGATGATGAAATTGATGAGGGATTTTGGTTGAGACAAGTAGTTGATGAGTTAGCACATACATGAGGTGTATAGTTGATGATGTTGGTACATATTGATGAGTCATATTTGATGAGTAGTTGACACATGATTGGTACATACTTGGTACATGGTTGGATGCACATGTTTATGGTACAGGTTGATTACAGGTTTACAATAGTATATCTCACAGTGATAGTGTGAAAGTGGTTCCATCATTCTACTTCTACTTCAGGGTGGCAGGACGGGGTAAGGACAGGTGGTTGTAGCTAGAGAAGATTGGGGTTTGTAGCCTCCTTCCATTTGTAGCCAAAGAATTGAGGAGTTGGAGCTTCCCTCAAGTTGTAGCCTGAGAAAGTAAGGGGTTGGAGCCTCCTTCCAGTTGCAGCTAGAAAACAAAGGAAGTTGGTGCTTCCAATGAATGTAATTCTTCAAGACATATAAGAAAAAGAATTATGTGGTTTTCTCCCGATTTGGGTTTCCACATAAAACACTGGTGTACTGTGTATATGTGTGATTGTTTATTTCTTACTACTCATTATTGGATAATAATTCTACATTGATATAACATTTGAAGAAAAATTATTATAATTACGCTATTACTGATTCACCCCCCCCTCTTAGTAATCCAACACATACCTCCCTGAGAGGAAAATATTTTGAGTCTTTATGCTTTGTTACCCTGCCCATACGTTTGAATGTGACTGTCGACTGTACCCCTTGGACGTTGACTGTGAGTTGGTATCCTTAGTTGATTTTCCTAGGTATCTTAGAGTTGATTGTAGGGTGTTTCCCATGGTACCTGAGGCAGATGACATATCACACTATCAGTGCCCCTAGAGGGTGCCTCACGAAGCGAGGGTTACTTTCACCATGTAGGGTTGCTAAGTTGAGGTTGAGGTAACTTCTTCTTACTCCTTCGTTCATCGGTCTTAGGAATTGATCAACCCATGTTGGTTTTCAGAAGGTCCCTTTCCACGTTTTTATTTCTTTGGACTCAGAACCTTATCCACCTTAGCTAAAGTTTTGGAGAGATGATGTATGTTTGTGATTTTTCTCTTATGAATTCTTAGTGGAGTGTTGCTTTGTATAGTTGGCCTTAGGTTGTGAATGTATCACCTCTTTTGGATTGTTGATTCAAGGTGGTCGATTAACCGCTCTGTTGGTCAGGAAGGACCCCTGATATTTCTCTTGAAAGTGTGAAGCCACCTCTTAGGAGGCATGGATATTTATACCACTAGTTTTCCAAAGTTAGTGTGTGAAAATTTTTTGGACATGAACAATCTCATGCATAAGAACATCATGGCCAAAGTTCTTGAGGATCCCTCATTTATGTGTTGATTTGTGATAGTGCATTGCATTATGTTTCTTGTATTTTTGAGTCTAATGTCAGCTTCAACTTAATGTTTCGTATCCACTTCCTTTTTCATTCTCATGAGTTTCTAGCCTTGCATATTTTTTCATTTCAATTTGACACATGTACTCTAGGAGGAAACATTCTCTTAAGTATCCATATCCTACACATGCTTTCATTGCATTGAGCATAGGTATGTTCCCTGAGCTTGGAACTAGTTTCCTTGTCCATGACATTCATTTCCTCTTTGTATACTAGCATTCTTTTATTCTTTTTCAGGATTTCATAACATGAAAAAGACAAAAAAAAAAAAAAGAGCGTGGGAATGAGTCTTCTACATCATTATTGGCAGCAATCGATTCACCTTTGAACAAAGCACAAAGTTTTGAGTCCAATCTCAACAGTTTGGGTTTAGTATGGTTTTAAGAAACTGATCCAGTTACACAGAGTTTATACTCCTCTGACTGGTTATTCTTCCAACCATTTTGGAGAGTTTGTCATTTCCTACTTCATCACAAAATTATGTCAATATTCATTTTCAGTCCATGTTGCCTAAGTCACATATTGTGTTGTGTTTTTGTTCAGAGGAAGTTTTAGCATGTGTCGGTTATTCCACAAAATCCCTTGACTTTGCAAGTCAGTCTTCCCCTATGTCAATTACATTTAATAATCAAGTGTACCTTTGTCCTATACTCATGCTAGTATGGAAGGTCCCCATTGAATTCCTACCGACAGGTTAAGCTCTTATCGACTGCGAAAAATTGCTCTGACATTTTGACCTAGATTCGCACCCTAGGCCTATTTACATCATTGATAGGTGACCTTGTGCCAAGTATATCACATTTCATCATTGGTCACTAACTGAGTGGTTTCCCTTGTGTTTGATGGGAGGAAAATTATTCACACATTGGTATTAATGAAATACCTTAGATTCCATTTGTCCCAATTGGTGGTTTCCTCTCCTTTATCGTCAATATTCATTATTGATTATTATTCAGACGGTCTTCTTTGTGATCTATTTACATATGGTGCATGCGGGAGACATACTTCCTGGTGGTCCTTGTTGATTAAGGTTGGTTGTCATTGATGTCAACCCTTGAAGAAATACCCATAGCACAAAGGTTTGGGTAATGGACCCAATAGTGTTTGATGTAAATATGACTCATTATTGTTTTGTCATGGTTGATAAGAAGTAAATATGGATGAATTCCAAAGTGGTCCCCTTATGGTGAAAGCCCTCATGGGAAGATGCTTTGTGGAGTAAGAGAACCCATGCTTAATTGTGGAATAATGAGATGAAGGAAATTGAATTTGTCAGGGAAAATATCCTATATGGATATTTCTTGTCATGTCATTAACAGTGGTGTGTGGAACATCACATAATTCCTCACGGTTAGAGAGTTATGGACATGAGAAGTTGGAGACCCAAGGTTTGGGTAATGGACCCAAGTTTGTTTGATGAGTAACAGTATGAGTTATGATATATTTTCAGATAATACTATTCTATATGGATATTACATGTCATGCCATTTCTGGTGGTATGTAGAACGCCACATAACTCCTCACAGTTTGAGAGTTATGGCCTTATGAAGTTGGAGGACCCTCATATGTCATCTAGAAGCCCCAAAAGGTCAAAGTAATCAAAGTGGTTTAAGAGATTTTAAAAGGTAAATAACAAAGCGAAGTGATGAGTGTATTATAATTCAAAGTGAATACAAAATAAATTATTTCAATAATAATTTTAATGGAGAAATTAGAAGTGGACCCAACCCTAAAATAAGGAAAATGGGGCCAAGTGACCTAGAAGATGTTTTTAAGGAAGCT
>ML779364.1:443497-472903 GCA_009831015.1 Picea engelmannii
ATTACAGGTTCAAATTTATGATTACTTCAAGTTAGGGTTGTTGACTAATCCAAAACTAGGCATGTGAGACTAAAGAAAAGTTTGATGAAAATGTTAGTCTCTTGTTTTTAAAGTTAAGGAAGGTTTGAAGGAATGTGATCATAAACACCAGGTCTATTATAGAGCTATAAATCAGATTTGGATGATGAAATTAATAAGGGATTTTGATGTTGGTACATATTGATGAGTCATAGTTGATGAGTAGTTGACACATGATTGGTACATCCTTGGCACATGGTTGGATGCACTTGTTTATGGTACAGGTTGATTACAGGTTGGCACATGGTTGAATGCACTTGTTTATGGTACAGGTTGATTACAGGTTGGTGCATGGTTGATGCACTTGTTTATGGTACAGGTTGATTACAGGTTGGTGCATGGTTGATGCACTTGTTTTTGGTACAGGTTGATTACAGGTTGAGGTACAGGTTGATGCATGGTTGATGCATGGTTCAGATTTATTGGTATAGGTTTACAGCGGTATATCTCATAGTGATAGTTTGATAGTGGTTCCATCATTCTACTTCTACTTCAGGGTGGCAGGACGGGGCAAGGACAGGTGGTTGTAGCCACCTTCCGGTTGTAGCCAAAGAACATTGGGGGTTGTAGCCTCCTTCTGGTTGTAGCCAGAGATTTGGGGAGTTGGAGCTTCCCTCAGGTTGTAGCCTGAGAAACTAGGGGGTTAGAGCCTCCTTCCAGTTGCAGTTGGAAACCAAAGGAAGTTGGTGCTTCCAATGAATGTGATTCTTCAAGACATATAAGAAAAAACATTATGTGGTTTTCTCCCGATTTGGGTTTCCACGTAAAACACTGGTGTACTGTGTATGTGTGTGATTGTTTATTTATTACTGCTCATTATTGGATAATAATTCTACATTGATATAACATTTGAAGAAAAAGGATTATAATTACGCTATTACTGATTCACCCCCCTTCTCAATAATCCAACAGTCCTTTCAATCTTTCGTTTGATTCCTTCCAAATATTTTTTCCTTTTTCTACTCCTCGTGTTGGATGATGGGGGATGCCTTATTTCCCTCCTTCCAACATATATCTTCATATCGAATTTATCATATATTTCTCTGGGACAGGGATCTAGAGTCATTATTACTACCTTGGAGATTTTCATCATCAGTGGTAGTTTCCTTCACTATTGACAGTGGGAATACAACAATGTCCCCCAATCGATAGATTCTACTATATCTTCTACATCAAAACATTTATTCACACTTATTAGATTGTACTAGGTACCTTGACACCCATTATCAATATAAGTGGGTTGTCTCATGTTTGTTAATGATATACATCAGTGACTAGTAATCAAACATTGTCTCATTGTGTTCGATTTCAACTCCTATATTTACATAGTGTAGAATCGTACCACAATTGTTGATTTGAAGACCTCATGAATGTAGTAACATCACCCTTTTCATGTTGCTTCTCAAGTTTTTATTGGATAGTACCACTCCTCACATTGGTACTCGTGAAGGATTTGTTTTCGTATCTTGCCTCCAGATATCCTTCACTGATTCTAATAAATATATCCACTCTCTATATTTTTCGTGGCTATGATCTCTAATTGACATGGATCCACTGTGTATCTCTTTCGTTGACATGATCACTACTTGCTATACATACATTCTACATGGATCCGTAGTGTACTTCATTAGCGGTCATTCTTATCATCACACCTGAGCATGGGTATGACCACCATATGGATTGAGTATTCTAAATTGTTTTTGTGTTTTTTTGTTGTCCTTAGTTGGATTTCAACGACCTTCACCCTGGCACACTGCTCTTTTGAAGACTCATAATTTGGCCATGAGTTTCTCTTTTGACTTCACACATTAGGGGAAATTTCTTATAGTGTCAATTTCCACCCTTGAAGCATTGTCAAGATTATTGGCCTAATCCTTATCCTATTTATATACTATTTCTCCCCATACCTCCTTGAGAGCTTCCAAAAAATAGTTTCTTGGGAGATGTACATGCCCTCACAATTATGGTACTCACGTACATGCAGGCCACCAAATGGACAGTCACGTACATGTCATAAAATGATTAAAAATATATAATTATGCCTAATTAATGGTGAGTTACATGGTTGGTTAGTTTCCTAACTCCTTTTACTCATACTCAACAGTCTCTAACCAACTAGAGACCGCATAAAAGGAGCATTTGTCCAAGGAGAAAGGTAATGACAAGTAATGGTTCTTTGCACACATTAAGAAAACCTTTGTTTGGCTAACCCCACCAAGTCTGTAAACCCCAATACATCCTTGTTGTTTTTGGTTTGACCTAGAAACCCTTGTTTTCATCCCTCTTTTATGATCGCCAAGTTATCTTGCCAAGAGTTTCCCCTTATAGCCTCTTTGGGCTCGTGGTTGATCTAAAGTCAATACCATATCATATAGTAGGATCAAGGGTGGATGAACATGGGATTTGTTAAGTAATTGAATAGATCTACAAATATAATCACCACAAATATTGAATACATAATATATATAGAAGAGCAATATGCAAAATCTATTTTATTACTATCAAACCCTTGGGGTAGGACAACACCATACAATGGATCATATTATGGAAGAGATCCTCTCCTGTACACTTTCCTCTTTGAGGGGACTTTCTCCTAATGAGCTTCATCTCCAAATACAATATTTCTCTTCATGTCCCATTACATTGCTTGAACTCCTTTATATAGTGCTACCATCACCTATGAACATTCTAAAGGAGAAATCTTCTAGAATTAGAACCTTCTAAGAAGTCCTCTTACATTTATTATATCTAACTACCCATTTATTATATCTAAATACCATAGTGAGTATTATTTAATAACATAATGGACCTAGTCCACCTTACATTGAATGGCCTCCATTATTATCACTACGATCCCTCTGGGCCCCCCACTACCTCTCTAGCTACCTAACATTCCATCCCCCTTATGAAAGCATTGTCTTCAATGCTTGATGTAAAAACATATTCCAGGGTCCCATGGATAAGTGTAGACCATAGTGCTGAAGTAGACTAGAGAACTAGGGTCCCATTGAGAAATGGAAGCCAGCATGTTGAAGTAGTCCAACTGCCATTGTAAACCAGGGTCCCATGTCCAATTTCTCATGTGAACTCCACACGGAAGATATTGGCACCCAATAACCAACTGAAAATGATGCTCCCCATACTAACACCTATCATGTGGATTCAAATATGAATATCTATCCACATAGTGGGAAAGGGTCAAAGTTGAATCTAGACAGAACAATATTGTTGTAGAATATGCAGGCTGGACATTGGTAATCATAATTATCTCATGATGTGTCACATTGATGTTCTCTACCGAAAGTGGAGTAGATTCATCAAATAAAATATGGAAGTGGTTTTCATCCTAGAAATGACAACTATCCATATACCAATCACCACAATCATCCTCCAAATCATATCAAGCATACACTTCTTGATGATATTCATTCATGATGTCTGCCATAAGATATCTCTCTTGAAGGAAAGTCAATGACCATTGAATATTGTGATGACTATCTCTGATGTCTTGCAGGTGGTCATGCATATCGGCTTTGACTGCTTCAATTATGTGTAGAACTTCCCTAAGTTGAGAGTGCATATCCATTGGAAACACCACATATAATATATCAAAAGAAAAATCTTAAAATGATTTATCCAATGGCACTGATCTGGTAGAAATCTGAGCACCCTATGAAAATTTATGAAATCTGCAGTCTTTTCGTTGTCACGAAAAAAAACCCCAAAAAATAGAACAAAGGTTTAAAAATAAATTGTTGCAGAAAATCGCGGTTTTTTCCGGAAAAAACCTGAAAAACTATTGAATTTAAAATGCTCATAACTTTACTTCCCGGACTCCGTTTCAGCTGATTTTTTTTTTGAAATTGGGTATTTTTCTGAGAGGAATTCAAATACCCAATTTGTTTATCCAAATTCAGCTCATAAATCTTCATATCTGAACCGAAAGTGTGTCGCCCTCTTTTTCTTCCCCAGAAAAATCTTGCAAAAAGAGCAAAAAATCCTTCCCTTCTTTGGCCAAGGAAAGTGCTCTCATGTCAATTGTTAAGTACCAAATACCTGAAGACAAAATATCACAATAGATCCAAATATATCTGAATACAATTACCACATAAGATATATGAAACCATATAGAAAACCACCACTTTATTATATCAAACCCTTAGTGTAGGGAAACACCATATAATGGATCATATTATGGAAGGGATCATCTCCTGTTCACTTGCCTCTTCGAGGGGGAAACCTCTTAATGAACTTCAACTCAATATACAATACTTCTCTTCATGTCCCATTACATTTCTTGAACCCATTTATATAGTGCTACCATCACCTAAAAACATTCTAGAGGAGGAATCTTCTAGAAGTAGAACCTTCTAAGAAGTCCTCTTACATTTATTATATCTAACTACCCATTTATTATATCCAACTACCATGGTGGACCTTATTTAATAATATAGTGGACCTATTCCATCTTACATTGAATGGCCTCCACTATTATCACTATGGGCCCTCTAGGCCCCCCCACTACCTCTCTAGCTACCTAACAAGATCTCTCTCAACAGGGAAGTGTCGTGCAAGACAAGTATAAAGTTGTAACCACCTTAACTACCAAAAAAATAAAGAAAAATTTTCCTTCAAAATAAGTTGTATTTGCAATGTCTTGTTTGCAATCTCTTTACATAAATTTCACAGAATACTAGTTTCTAAGATCTATTGTTATATTTCATTAGACGAACAATTAGTTATTAGTTTAACTACCTCTTTGTATAGTCTTGTATCGTCAAGGTTCTTGCAGGTTGTAGAGGAGTTGTTGGAAAGGAGAAAATAAACTACATAAATTGGGAACGACGTCAACCATGGGACTCTAGGTGAATCAATCTTTCCCTTTTGCCTAATAGTTATTTATTTCTTTTGAAATCAGTTATTATATCTTTGTTGCATGTTCATTTTGGAATTTTCTTATGTACAGTCATTGGTATGTTGTAGTCTAGCCCCGTACTATAGGGGATTTTCCCCAAAATCACTAATACATTGGTAACCTATTGTAATACCGATTGAGACCATATGCCCACATTAAAAAAAATGTCTATTTTTTACAAGAAAACATTCCAAAATATAAAACTTGTAACATCAATTTTATTGATCATCATACATCACTTGAACTACTATCATTGCTCAAGTTGCTTGCATGCCTCATTTCTTCATCCCTTACAAGGCACATTGTGCTTTGGTTATTTTGTTTTGTTTATTAGCTTGATTTTTTCTTCCTCTTCATCTTTCATCTACAAACATATAAATAAAATATAATGAGTATATCTACATGTATAATATAATATAATATAATATAATATACTTGATGATGTAAATTGAAAATCTTACCATACAAGGAAGTTATTGATAAGCAATATACATTCTTTTGGATATGTACTTCACATCGTCTCTCAACATATTTTATGTCGGTTTCACTCCATACATCGTTTCCTACGAGCTTTAAATGTTGTGACAAAGTAAAGATATAATTAAAATTTTATTGTTATTCCATTATTTATAAAATAAGGAGTGTAAAACAACATAGCCATTCACAAATTGTTCAAGTAACTCTTTATACTCCAACATACACTCACAACCCATGCATAAATCAATGTCAAACAAATGTTCAAACGTTAGCATGTGGGAGAAAAAATCCATGGATAATTATAAATTAATTGAAATATAAAAATCACAACAAATATGAAATACCAGGGGAAAGGCAATTACTCCTCACCAAATTTGTAACCAACCCTTGTCTACCTTGTTGTCACATATTATGTATTGAATGAGTTCCATTTCATTTTATTCTACAACAACAAAACAATTGAAAATTATTATTTCATTTGACAAAAATCTTTGATTACACATAAAAAAATCAATAATTACATATGCTTAATGCATGTTATTATTGTAATATCTTGATTTCAACCCCTGAATTATAATACATTAATAACGTATTATTTGAATTATGAAGCTATGTGATAAGAATCAATCCATCTAAGATGAATTAAATGGAATTGTCTGTATATAATGCAAATGCATTGTAAATAGTCCAAGTGTTGAGCTCAATGCCAAGGCCCGACAAGAGTAAGTCTATGAGTCCCTATGGCGAGTTAGGATTATGGTGCATTTTTTTATGTTTTCCAAGGTGTTCTTATGTAGATAGCAACATGAATAAAACAAAATACATAATAACGCAATATCCACCAAAATGGTTTCTTGAGGAAGTGAGCAGGGGCCCACGATACCACAAGAGGGGAAGAGGAAAAGAGGTGCATGGATTATTTGAGTAGACACTTTTCCTTGAGTAGACACTTTTCCTTGGGAGGTATTGGATTTCTTTCCCATGCTTCCTTACTAATCTCTCAAATTATTATTTTTGACTTATGTGTGTCCAAGTACAATATGTCACATCCTTGGGAAGAGGGGAGGGCTCGTGAAAAGAAAATGTCCCTTATTACCTTTCATTATCACTTTTCTATTCTCCACTTCTCTATTATCCCTTATATAATTCAAATATTCTTCCTATCCTTTTGCATGGAGGATCTTATGTGAAACCATGGAATTTATACTTGCAATTGGTGAGAGAACTCCATGGAGTTGTGGCTTGTAAGATCTCATGGAAATGGGGGACTTCTTATTAATAATTCAAGAGGAAATGTGATGGTTTAGAGGATAAAACCATGTTGGGACATCGACAATAGTTGAACCAAACACCACAAATGAACAATCTCATTAGTGCTATTCATGGACTAACTTGCTTGCATTGGAAGGGAAGAATATCCCTCAGGGACTATGAAGTAAATAAAGGAAATTTCTTCCTTTTTTGTGAAAGAGAAGAGATTGCATATGGTTAATTGATTGTTTAATGAGGATCTAGAGTGTTGAGTGGTGACAATATGGGTTATTTTATGAGAGAGACGAGTTGGGTTGGGTGACATTAGATCCCTACAAGAGATTCATTCACCTCAGTGGTATCATGGTTTGGATTTGGGGTGGAATCGATAGTGAATTCCTATGGTTGGGTAGTGAATCACTCTTCAACAACTAGTTTGGTGAACTACACTTGGAAATATATAAGTATTCATAATCAACTCTACATAGAATGCTCATGTTTACATTTTTTTTATAATAGACAAAGAAGGAATTTGACATATGCATGTTATTTATACTACTATTTGTATATGCATATGAATTATGTTTATATCATTATTAGAGTTTCAAATTTAGAATAACAGTTGCTTAATTAAATAAATGATTTTGTATTGAGTGCTCTGATGGCCAAGGGAGGCATCCAAATATGTGAGAATTGTTGGGATAGTTTTTCCTTCGATTCAATTATCTCCTTGTGCACTTTTTTGGACATCCCTGCCGATATGTTTAAAATATCATTTCATTCCTTTTGTTTATTTTTTTAACCTTCCTTAAATATTTCTATGAAGTAAATATAGAAAAATTATTAATTTGGTAATTTTTTGGACTAGTATATATGTAATAGAAGAGCATATTTAGCAATAACATTTTTTAAATGATTCTTTTTAGTTATTGTCTTATCCTAAATATTACAAGTAGCATCGCCCATTTCTTTAAAAATTCTTGTTGTAGTATAACTATAGCCTAATTCTTGAATTCAATGGACTAATTTTTGTATTGTAAGTGAAAATAATGTCTATATGTTCTTTCCACTATATCCCTTATAGTTTTATAAAGTATTTTCCCTTTGTCTTTAACTTCCAACACCACTTTAGATAAACTAAGGACCAATTCATCATAATTTACATCCTTTGTATCCTTTTTCTTCTTAGAGGGGCCTTGTATTCACTTATTGTTGTTCCCTACACAACATTCAACATATCAAAAATTGAATATTTGAATCTTATTAATAATTATAGTTTAAAAGTATATATTAGTCAAAAGTCAAAGAAAAAATTCATGTTGATCACATTTTGATACACCTAATTCACCTATTTGCAATATTTTCATAAATATTTTATATGATCTTTTCCCACTCAAATTGTGAACAATATTATTAGGTAATTTAAAGTTTTTTATATGCATGATGGACATTAATCAACACATGTCATTTAATCCTACAGATAATTCAAATATATTACTTTTATTACAACCTCAAGTAATTTTCCTTGTTCTCTTCTTAGGATTTGTTTCCCTCGTGCTCATTGCTATAAGTTTTTTTCCGTGATCTTCTATTAAAAAAATACATGCATAATGAAATTAGAAAATTATGAAATATGTTTTACAATGTAAATAATTTCATCCTAAAACTAATTTCAGGTTGGGTAGTGCATTGTATAAAACATATGCATTAGTGCATATTATACATTAATATGTATCGATTTGTTTATGTATGTATGGTGCATCACATACCATGAAGCGCAAATACACAAAACTATTGCACACTAATTGTTATAGCATCAATTTCCACCCTTGAAGCATTAACAAGTTTATTGGCCTAATATCTATCTTATTTACATACTATTATTCCCCATACCTCCTTGAGACCTTCCCAAAAATAGTTTCTTGGAAGATAAACGCGCCCTCACAGTTATGGTACTCATGTACACCTAGGCCACCGAAGGGATAGATGCGTACATTGGTAACCTATTGTAATACCTATTGGGACCATATGCCCACATTAAAAAAAAATGTCTAATTTTTACAAGCAAACATTCCAAAATATAAAACTTGTAACATCCATTGTATTGATCAACATACATCACTTGAACTACTATCATTTCTCAATTTGCTTGCATTCCTCATTTATTCATCCCTTACAAGGCACATTGTGCTTTGGCTATTTTGGTTTGTTTATTAGCATGATTTGTTCTTCCTCTTCATGTTTATTGGCATCCCTTTTGTTTTCTATTGCTACAAACCCTAGTAGCAAGGGTTTAGTTTATTTGACTTTTTAGAATTATATTTTTTGGGGGGATTTGGTTATTTGTTTGCCTTAATGGTTATTTTGATGTTAATAATTTTCTGATGGATTGGGCCCTGTTATTTCCTTGAATTACAAAACTTATCCCTATCAATTTGTTTTTTCAAATTTATTTTTTTAAGTTTCATAGTAAAAATTTATGAAACTTTGTAAATCAATTGAGGGAAAATTTGTTGACATGGAGAGAATGAAGTTACATACCTGTAATTTCTCCTCTATCAATTTGTATCCAACCCACATGATCCCTTAAAAATTCTACCCCTTAGAAAATCTATCCACTTGGGTCTCTTACTTGGTAAATGTCTCTTGTACAAGTCTCCCCTATAAATTTTGGCACAAGAATGGATTGATATTTTGTTTAACTCACTTTTACAAAAACAAAATCATTACTCTTTTTTTCATTTCATTTTTGGGCATATTAATAAAAAATGCATTGTCTATTTTAAAGATAAAAAATGGCATGTTGTATCTCTATTGGTTTTAAGCACACTACTGCGTTATATTATAGTAATTGCATTAGAGTACCAATTTTTAATGAAAGTGGGAGTTCAAACATTCATAAATAGTACTTTGTGGAGGTTTTAGCATACAAAAAAAAATATTTTCTTTAAAATCGGTCGCGCCAATGCATCTATTATAAGCAACTACACCAATATGCATATGTAAACTAGACACACTAGTTACTTAAAATATCTTCAAAAATATGTTTGAATATAGAATGTTACATGCTTCCCAAACTTTATTTTAAGAATGTAGATGTGTATTGATTGTGGTTTCATCTCAAACGAAAGGGGAAAATAGATAATACCAAATGGCCAATTATTCATATTCCTCATTCCTTATCGTTCCAAGTGATCCCTTACCCCTTATAGTAAGTCTAGATTTTATTTATATATTGACTATTGATTGAATATACACTACCTTTGCATGTGTATTTGAATAATTGTACATTGAATTTTACAGGATCCTAATTCAAGATCGAGTTCAAATTCACAAAATATTTCACTACTACACAAATATCACAAGATCTTATCCGAAGAAAGATATCACGGGAAAATGGTAGATGACAATAGAGATCCATTTTAAACTACCAACTATAACATGTCATCTTCCAATAGCCATGTTGGGCCAATGGTAATTCACAATTAACTAGATCTCATTCACAACACCCTAGTAATATGTGGTTGTTGAAATTATAAAGGGTTTAAGGTGAACCCTTGGAGTGTTAAATTGTCCCGTTATGTTAATGACTGAGTACATAAATTTGATGGTATGATACCTCCCACTATGGTTAAGGATATAGCAGAAAATATAGAAAGGAAACATAGAAACACTTCCATATACTTATTTTTTGAACAATTTGAAGCCAAAACAATTATATTTCATTTAAATTAACCAACGCATATCCTTTTTTTCAGTCAACAAAGAGTTTAGTGATCCAAAGTATGATATCAATACTACTCAAAATATATCTACTATGAGATACAAAATGGTGTACTAGATTAGATAAATAATGATTGAGTGCACGTCAAGGTCGATTTAATTGTTAGTGAGAAGTGATAACTTCTCTGTTCCTATACATCTAGAAAGTAAATATCAAACTTGTTATAATCAATCTTTGTATGGTTCTTTTCCATATTCCCTAAATGTGCCCAATGTGGGGACTAAATTCTCCTTTGAATTTGGTAATAATTAGATGATTCCCGAGTCTAAAATAGATAGTGTAAATATTGATTTGTTTATCATTTCACATGTGTTCATTCCTTCCAAACAATAAGTAGCACTTATGAAATTTTGGTGGTTATCTTTATAGTTAGTATAATTACTTGAATATTGTTAAATACAAACATATAATTTCCATGTATATTATGTTTATGAATAGACATCCTTCTAGAAAATTTTACAAGAAGAACGTGATATATATCAATGGTTTCCCATGCACTTATGGAGATAATATAGGATTTAGAAATAATTGTAGGTGCTCATTATTCAATGCAAAATATTTGTTTGAGGAACACTCTAATGACAAAGAGTTATTTATGAAAATAAAGGCATCTAGATTTATTGTTGTGCATGCAACACATAGTATGTCTCCTAGTGACGAGTTGTTAATAAAATATAACTTTCATATCCCATCTATCACTCATCAAAGGTGGCTTGCATTGATATTATTTTTAGATGTCTCCTTGGGGTGTAGAAAAAGATCACTAAGTAATTATATTTTTGGATTTTCAATGAAATTAATGTAAATTTATTGCTTAATTCAACATTTATTCTATAAAGTGGTTGGTTGCATGTGTATTGAAAAAAACTACATGATTTTAATAAATGTTTGGTGTAATGTGTGAAAAAACTAAATGCATTGTGTTTACTAATATCATTAATTTAATGTTCAATATTTTTGCAATCAAAATTCATACGATGAGCAACACTCTCCACTATAATCTTAACTTGAGAGAAGGATACTAAATGAGCATGGCTCGAAGGGGAATCATACCAAGAATGGTTGAATCAACCATCTATTTAATTCCCACTACATATTAAGTCACCAATTCATAACATCTAAAATAAAATTGATTCTTCACATGTTGGGATGAAACCAGTGATATAGAGGTTGGTATGGATGATCTTTTCCAAGATACCCATTTCTTGGTTGAAATATTGTTAAATTCATTCCATCAAGATGAGCTAGGGGACGATTTGCATATCATAGATACCATCTTTGAAAGCTCAAAATCTACTTCTACCACCCCTCTCTTTAGACATGGGTCAAGTTATAACAAACTAGGGATAGCAATGTTATTGTACAACTTGAGAGAAATGTATGGTAATGCAGATGTGTGTTTATCAACAATATGAGGTAACTAACCATTAAGTCCCATATATCTTAATGAATCTTGTCACACAATCAAAAATGAAAAGGGAATTTATGCATGTTTAATGGTAGTCTACATTTATATTGCTTGTTAATTATAGGTTATTAAAAGATCAGGTACTTCCAAAATATATTTTCCTTCTTGATGATTATGAAGAGGTAAATAGAGTGATAAAAAGGTTGGGAGTCAAGTACATATCATATCAAACTTGTCTGAATGATTTTATTCTTTACAAAGGTGAATATGTGGTCAAAGTGATCTGTCCAAAATGTTGGCATGATAGGCAATGAAATTTAAATGAAGGGGGTAAGGCACATGGTCCTCCTCATAAAAAATTGGGGCATATGCCTATAATACCAAGAATTCAAACGATATATTTCTTTAAAGAGTTAGATGTGTTGTAGGGGTGGTTTCCTCACACAAAGTGAGCCAAGAGTTATGCATATCCTAGAGGATCCAATATCCATAAACCTAAATCATATAGAGGATACATGGCCCCATAAAATTTAAGGATGAAGTACAAATTATTTGTTTGATCATATCCATGGATGAATTTCACTCATATTCCCTCCACACTACCAAGTATTATGTTTGTATAGTGGTAGTGATAAACAAAAATATTTAGTCCTCCATACATAACAATACATAACCATATTATTCACATTGGGTACCTCCCTAGGTACCCCATATTACCCCCTTAGGTATACTACACAATAACCCCCCATAGTTTCCCATGAAGAATGAACATCTTATGTTGGATCTTATAGTTCCTGGTAAAATACAAGTGAATAAAATAATGTCTAAATTCAACCACAGATCGATGAACTAAAGAAATTATGGGAAGGGACATAATTATATAATGTATGAAGGCCCATCCCAACAAAGAGGTTTTTTATGTTGTGGATTATGTGTGTACACCATGCATGATTATGTAGGATGACATTTTTTCTCTATTAATCATGTTGATTGATTTGTTTACATTGTTGAAATTATCCTACAACTCAACACTGAAATGTTTTCCAATAATTTACTAAAAAACTCAAAAATTAACTTGTTGATTTAAATATGATAAATTATGCAAACCACCTACAACATAGTTTTAAACTGAACTAGCACAATAGAAACATATAGAACCAAGCACAAAAATTACACAAGACACTAGATGCACCCTGGAAACCTCAGTGTGGGGAAAACCAACAAAGAGGGGCTTTATTGGCTTCAAAGGAAATACAATAGAAAAACACACAAAATTTTTATAGTAGATAAAACCAACATTTAATCAATAGTACGACCCAGCTAAGGAGAGGTTGTAAGGCCAAAAAAGGTATAGCATGTACAACGTTGTACCATGTAACTTGTATGACCCTCTCTTGCTCAAAACATCAACATGTTTGGACTCATATTTTTTCCCTCTTACTGCTTATGAAGTACGACCTATTTTGGCCATTTTTCCTCTATTGTATGGCCTGTAGAATGGCCTCCTTCTTCACTAAAATATTCTTTTTGTTATAGCTCTTCTCTTCTCTGTAGATTTTTCCCAACCAAAGCACCTCTCTTAGCTCTTCCTGTCCCCTTCCTCAGCCAACAATGTCTCGGCTCCTTAGCTCACTTTCTCAACCTCACAAATGAGAAATGTATCCAACTCCACCCTTAGCCCCTTCTTTTATCCTTCAATCAACAACCATTTTCCTTGAAATGTGTGCCCAAGTTTAGGAATCAATGGTTGAGATTAGGGAGCCCCCTTTGCAATGGATCCCACTCTCCACTAAGTGGTACACACCCCTTTGAACAGGATCCCAAAAAGCACGCAACCACCTTTGAAATGCACCCTCTCTCCCTAGGCCCCACATTACACTCAAGGATGAAAATTTTATGATAGCCTAAGTTGCACATAGGATAATATAAACAAGGTTGATCTAGGATAATTAAGGTGTGCACCAGCTAGCCTAGGACACATAAGCACAAATGAGACACCTACCAAGCTAAAAATCTAACACCCCCTCTTAGCAAGGGAGGTGTCTCTACCTGGATCAATATTTGATCCCATCAAATATGTTACTGATGTATTTTATCCCTATGAACTAGAAGACATCCTAGCTACCTCTATTTCACTCTGATCTGATCTCTTTCTCTGCTCCTCCATCAATGTCATATAATACCAGCTGACATATTTGGAAACCTTGGATGAAGCCACTCATTCGCAAGACTCTTCCATTGACATTGATATTTGGTTCAATTTCCCCATGAACCCACCTATAATATGTCCCATCACTTTGTACATCATACCTTTCCCAATGCCAAGCCCCGCTACTACATCCAAGGCCACTCCCTCTGGTCGTATGAGTAAATGTCCATCCCTGAACATCATTGCATACCCCATATCCTCCAGAGATGAAACAAAGAGAAAATTGGCCCTCAACTCTAGTACATACATCACCTCATCCACCTCTAGAGACACTCCTAACTCTAGTTGGAATCCGATGCATAAAACCCCCTTTACTAGCATCAAGTATTAGCTCCTCCTGGGTGAAGTCATCCCATAATCTCTCCCAATCAGGGAGGTTCTCCTGAGCCACCATTCCATTGATAAAAACTTCCCAGTACTTGGTGAATCCATTCAATGTTGTCCTCACCAACTCAGTCTCATCCACTACCTCTCCTACAACTGCCAATTCATCTTCCAACCTTAGGCCTGCCATTTGAGTCAATTGATTCCCCACTTTCTCTAGTTATATGTCCCTCTTCTTGATTTACTCATCTTGGTCTGCAAAAAATGAACTTGTGTTCTCATGTACTTAGAGGATGAGATCTGATACCATGTTGAAATTATCCTACAACTCATCACTGAAATGTTTTCCAATAATTTGCTAAAAACTTAGAAACTAACTTGCTAAAGTAAATCTAATAAATTATACAAAACACCTACAACAGAGTTGTAAACTAAACTAGCACAGCAGAAACATATATAATCAAGAACAAGAATTACACAAGACATCAAATGTACCTTGGAAACCCCAATGTGGGGAAAACCAACAAAAAGGGGCTTTATTAGCTTCAGAGGAAAGAGGAAATACAACAGAAAAACACTCAAAATTTTTATCCCGGATAAAATCATCCTTTAATTAACAGTACAGATCAACTAAGGAGAGTTTGTATGAACCAACAAGGTACCTCATGTACAGAAATATACCCTACGACTTGTATGACCCTCTCTTTCTCAAAAAATTAGTCTGTTTGGCCAAAATTTTCTCCCTCTTGCTATTGATGAAGTATGACCTGTTTTGGCCCTTTTCCCTCTATTGTAAAGCCTATAGAATGGCCTCGTTCTTCGTTGAAATATGTTTTTTTTTATAGCTCTTCTCTTCTTTGCAGATTCTACCTAGACAAAGCACCCCTCTCATCTCTTCTTGTCCGCTTCCTCAGCCAACAATGTCTCGGCTCCTCAACTTACTTTCTCAACCTCACAAATGAGAAATGTGTCCAACTCCACCCTCAACCCCTTCTTTTATCCTTCAATCGACCAACATTTTCCTTGAGATGTGTGCCCAAGTTTGGGCCTCCACTAAGTGGTGCACCCCCCTTTGAACAGGGTCCCACAAATCACTCATACACCTTTGAGATGTGTCCTCTATCCCTGGGCCCCACATTCCACTTAGGGATGAAAATTTGTTGATAGCCTAAGTTGCACATAGGTTGAGATAAACAAGGTTAATCTAGGTTGATTAAGGTGTCCATCAGTTAGCCTAGGACACATAGGCAGAACTGAGACACCTACCAAGATAAAAATATAACATACATCTATTACATTATTTGTCATACTTAACTTCATGCAATTGTCTTCTTTGGTTCTAACATGTTCTGTATGAAATAACTTTCCACATTTTGTAGGAAAAAGGTATCATGTATGTAAATGTTTTAGACCTTCTATAAATATTAGGTGGTTCAACAACGTATGAAATATAGTGTATGATTTCTCAATGGTATTCTTCCTAGAATACCACCTTATAGAAAAGCAACATCTTCTTTCAAAAACTAGAGAGAACCCAAAGACCTAACACCAAAATATTGGCTTATGACATATGAAACTGAGAAGGAGACAAAAATTGTTGGATTTTTTAATTTGAATAGGAATCCTATGTTAGATTCAAATTGTATGAATAATTATTTTATTATATTTAACTATAAAAAATTTAAGTTTAATAAAAAAAATTAAGAATAATTTTTAAAAAAAGTTTTAATAAAAAAAAATAATTTGAAAAAATAATCAAATTGTGCAATCATTGATTGAATCATTTAATCAAGTTTGTAAATATGTTTAATCAAAATGGTTTACCTTACTAGACAACAAATAATTCGCCTTGAAAAAGAGTTAAACACTATATGGCATTAAATTATTATGAGTTTTTGTTTTTGTAGTCACAATCTAAATAAAATGATTTTGTATAACCGTACTTAAACATTATATGGAATCTCAAATTTAAATGATTGATACATCTCAAAGTTAATTAAAAATAGAGAAATTGTTAATAATGTTAATAATTAATATATGCATAATACATTTTATAAATCAAACAACATCAACCCCAACATGATATGAAAAGGCATAATATATTAATGTCAATATTAAAATCAATATAGGTTTCAAATATACATCTCAATTCAAATATACATGTTAAATATATATTGCAACAAACAATATACATGTCAATTGTAGTTAGGTTTACCACAAGAGCCAAAGTTACAAAGCCTTTACTGTGTAAGAATGAAACTACACCCTAATATATATCTCCATGCTCTAAATGAGATGATGAGATACCATCTATAGGATCAATAGCTAGTGCAACATGTGGGTTAATATGCTCAATATTTGATGTTATAGGTAAATTGGTGAGTTTGTGGGTTGGTGGATTGATGGGTGCATCAATAAGAGCAATTGGTGGCAGAGGTAGAAGAGAACCAGAGGAGTGTCCTAAAACATTTCATTATCTAAAGACAAATCAAATGAGGAAGAAAATGATATTGTCTCGCAACTCCTCACTCATTTTCTCTCACCTTCTGGAGTAGGGTGGGTGATGTAGGTGGAAATACCCTAGACCCTACAAGATCAAATATCTTTTGCAATGGAATAAAATATTTGGTGTAATATTGGGAAATGCAGACTCTAAGAATAATTGTTGTAGTACAAAACTTGTGGCCACATAATTCCATGGCTACATAAGATACAAATACACACATAAAAGTTATTCTACAACAAAATTCATGAAAGGGTCATAATATGATTATAAAACCGTCTACACCCAACCCATCCTTCAACCACAATTTGTGTTCTCTTTCAATAAAAAATTACCTTCTCATGGACCATCCCCACAATAGAAACTCATCCATAGATCAACTACTAAGAAACAATTTATTGAGCAATAGATTTCAATGGAAACCTACAAGTTATGGGCTCACAATATTCCTTAGCTCAATAAACTATGCAAATAGGTTAATGAAGATGCACCATTCATATAGCAAGTAATAGTTTCAATGCAAAATTATTCAAACAAACATCTCTCTGCAAAACTCTCGTACTCATCAACATTATTTTGTATGCATAATATATTCACACATAGATTATAATAAGAGGAATTCACATGCATTAATATTCACCACATAGATAACATGTAACACAAATGTATTCATATTATTAGTGACACAAATACATTACAATGGGTTACAAACTTCGAGACACCTCGGTATCTTCTCACAATTATTATTCTCCTACACTTGGACTCAATCATTAAACAATCGGAAAATTCTATTCTCTATCTTTACTAGACAATTTTGGTTGCCAAGTCATATGCCATACTGGCCCATTTTTTTTCTCTCCCTTCTATATTTGTATGGAGTTGTCCATATCAAATACTCCATCCTATTGGCCAACATATTACCTCTCTATTTTTAATACTATACAGAGCTACTTAACTCCTAAGTTTATCTATTTATCTTCTCCCATAAAAAACATTCACCTTGCATCTTCCAACTATCATTCTCATGTGGCTACTTTAGATACCACTATTAAAATTCTAGTTCCTTGTCTTTTCATTTCCTATATTGAGATCAATCACTCTTCCCCAACTATTGTTCTTATGCGGTATGCCTTTTGGATTTCCGTTTGCAATGCATGAAGAATTTCCTCTTAACTGATTCTAATCTCTCCTCCTCCCAATTTCACGGTATTTACTTAGGAGTTACACAACCAATAATGATTCCACGTGATCCATAGCATAAGGTTCCAATGCCCACAACTTTTTTCTATTGTAACTTGGTAATTATGTAGCATAAAGTTCCATCACACACATCTTTCTACCACAACAATTGTTCTTGGTTCCATATAACATTCTAGTTCACAATAGTATTCATATTGTCTATTTGCATGTTATTGTCCATGTTATATTATATTTCTATGCCTTCACTTTCTTAATGGGAATCCATGAACTATGTTATGTTGAACTCTCTCTACTCAAACAATTATGTTTGGATGCAATCACTACTATTCTCAAATTGAAATATGCAATGCTCTTGCATTAGACTCCCTAGGTTATTCACAAAGCCCTCCCTTATGCTTTATGAGGTTAATTATTCAAATGTTCATGTTCCCACTATAACTTTCATCACTAGTGTCTTCATAAACTTTACACTCTTCATCATCTTTGTTGTTGTACACTTCAACTTTGCAATAAATATAATACATTATGATGGAAGTCAAGGATTCCATCTCCTCACACTCATTATGTGGCATCACACTACACATCATTTTCCTATTTCAACTTCTTTCTTCAACTTACTATTGCTATCTTCCTATTCATTGTTGTATATTCACCTACAACAATACAAAAACACACTTATTATGGAAATATAGGATTTCAATTGCAACTCATATTTTGTTATTGTTTCCATTTGTATCTTTGTTTCTTCATCACCATAAGCACTACTAATGTGCTCCTCATCCATGCATCATCAACACAATTTGAACTGAGTCATGTTCTCGTAGGTATATTCCATTTATGTTTTTCATGCAGTTTACAAAGCGCCTCTAGTGTAGCTAGCCACTCTTATTCCAAACCACACAACGTGGAGTCATCTACTCAACATGTTACACATCCCGTAACTTAGTTATTCACAACCAAACACACACTACCTCATTCAATAATTCTATTGACATATTTACTTCTTCATAAATTAAAATTATCCCAAGTATACCTTGACCATTCTTTCTCTTCACACAGTGCCTTCACACTTGGTCTACAACACATTCTCTCTTAGTAGCCTTCAATTTTTCTCACATTCTTCCACGACATTTCTTCCTATCTTTTCTTTCTCTATCATATTCTTGGTCTAATTTCTCTCTTAGTTAGAAACATATTTAACTTTTCAGAAACTCCTCACTTAGTTTCTTCATCTTTATGAGGAGTATAAATCATCCCTTATATTCCACTCAATATCTCCTTCAAATATCTACCATCTTGTTATTTTCACATGCTTTCTCTTAGGCCACGTAATATCACAACATCAAGTTTTATCCACAAGCATATTTATCCTCTTTGTCTTCTTCTTTTGAAACCTTTGTAATATACAATATCTAGAATTCTTTTCTTTCTCTATTGCAACATCATCAATTTGTTGCACATCATCTTGTGCACTTCTCTTCCCTTTTTCAATTGATGTTTGTATCTTCTTCTTAGCCAAATATATTTTCTTTATCTATTGAAAGATCATTCCTTCTTAGAAACAAATCAAAAAACATCATATTATGGTAATAAAAGAATCTCATCTTCATTTCATGTTTTCATTACACTATGGAACACTACCACATATGCTTCACATATTCACTTATTTCTTATGTTGCTATAATCCTTTTCATCTTTGTACATTAATATTTTCTATTGGTTTCAATGGCACTCTAAATATATATCCACCATATGGAAAAGAAAGTAACTATCACCATCACACTATTACCAACATGTCCCATTGAACATATGATCCATGTCTCCACCCATAATACCTTCTAACTGCATTTCCTCTCACTACTTCTATGTCAAGGAGCCCAATCACCCACAACATGGATTCATCTCTTCCTCTATCATGTCACACCTTTAATGGAGTGCCCCTTGTCTAGCTAGTACTTATGCTTCAACTTCAAACAACTCACTTCAGGATTATCTCAAGTGACTATCATTTCTTATTAAGATAACAATCATGATTTACACCACCACAACTATCATCTTCGTTTGAACCTTGTGTAGCTATCACTTGTGATTCAACTTGAAACCACTCACTTCAAATCTATCTCAAGTGACTATAATTTCTTATTAAGATAAAAATCATAGTTTTCACTACCATAAATGTCATCTTCATTTGATCATGAATTTCTCTCATGACCAATACTAACTCTATCTCCAGCAGCAATTCTCTAACGAACGATATTTTCTCTCAATAGAAACCCTCTCGATATTCTTCCCTTAATGCAACTTTATTTGCCTCTCTTTCAGAAAAATTTGTATCTATTATTGTTAGGATATTTAGACACTTAGGGGTTATTTAATATCTACTTTTTCTAATGTGTCATTAGGTAAAAGTGTCTTTTTTAGTGTATTTATTTAGTATGCATAAGTATACATTTGTAGTTAGGAAATCTGATGGTCACGATATGTTCCTAACATAGAGTGATCTGATGGTTCATATTATCCTCGATCTTAACGGTCATTGATCTGTGGCTTAACACCTGATTGGTCCATGATATCTATTTAAAGAGCATGGAGGGTCATTTTTTGATGATCGATTGTGAGAAACTCTCTTGTAAAACCTCTCTATAATCTTTTTGTTTTGCATTAATAAACTGCTCCAAGTGGTCGTGTTGGTTGGGGTCGTGGATGTTTCCCTGTAGGGGTTTTACCACGTCAAAACATTGGTGTGTTGATCTTTGATATGGTTTTTTGAGTGGTTATTGAAGGTGTTCGTCCTCTGTTGGAATACTTGTGTTGTCAAACATGGTATCAGAGCCTATTTGAAGACCCACTCTTGTTTGAAGCCTGGTATCCATATTATCTACATATTTAATATGTCTTCTTCAAGTAATATTTTGCTTACCATCACCAACTACTTCCAATGGAAATCCCATATGGAGGATTTATTAAGAAGTAAAGGCGTGTACCAGATTACCTTGGGAAAGGAAACATAACCTATTGATGTTGATAAGAAAGTCAAATGGGCTAATAGGAATGATGAAGCATGTGGACTAATCAGAATGTCCATATATCCTGATTTAAGGTTCCACCTTTAACAAATTGATAAACCCAAAGAAGTTTGGGAAAAGATTGAATCTGTGTTTGGTAAACATAATATTATTCGAGAACAATAGTTAGAAAATAAATTATTGACTTTAATTCCAACTAATTTTTCTTCCATTGAATACTATCTATCTAAGTTTAAAACACTCAGAATTTTATGTGAAGAATGTAAGATAAAGATAGAAGAAGATCGTTGCACCTATCTTATTCTTTCTAAGCTAGGTAGTGAATATTTTGTGTTTGTATCTACCTTTTATGCCATGCAATAGGCTCTAGGGACATCTTATCAAAAACCCACTCTTGATAACTTTTGTAATGCTTTGATTAGAGAGAAAGATAATCTTGTACAACTTGGAGTGATCAACACTTCAGGTACCTCCAACAAATCCTTATTTTCCCATCAGAAAGATAAACCAAAGAATCTCAAGAAGCAACATCCTCGCCACAACAACAAGAAACATAAGGGTCCCAAACCCACTCAGACAACTTCCGCTCATAATGGTGACAAAGGAGAAAAAAATAAAAATAAGAAGAATGATAGATATTGCAACTTTTGTTATAAAGATGGTCATGATGAGTCAAAATGTTTCAAGAAGATGGCATCTTTAGAAGCATCGATGAAGAATCACAACATCAATATTGATTCTACTTCTTATTCTTCTTCTCGTGGACATGCACTTTATGCTTCTGGTTTCTCCTTCAATACAACTTCTACTTCTTCTTCTGATGAGTGGCTTACTGATTATGGGGCATCTTATCATATGGCTAAGGATAAAGGCATATTTTCTTCTCTAAATGAATGTAACACCGAGAAAATATTTGTTGGTGATGATAGATATCTTATTGTTGTGGGATCTGGAATAGTTCAAGTAGATAATGGTCATTTCAATGATGTATTATGTGTTCCAAGTCTTTCTTGCAACCTTCTATCAGTATATCAAATCACTCATTCAGGTGAAGGTAAAACTGTAGAGTTTTCACCTCACCAAGTTGTAATCAAGGATCTAAAAGATCCTAAGCATGTTCTTGCAATTGGAATTTTTGATGATATTACCAAGTTGTACAGGTTTTACAACTTTGGGTCATCATATTTTTTATCAGCTTTTGTTGCTCATAGCGATGACTTGAGAAAACTTTGGCATGAGCGGTTTGGTCATCTAAACTATCTCTCATTGCAGAAACTATGTAATCAACATATGATGACTGGACTTCCTCTTGTTTCATGCAGAGATGGTTTTTGTGTCGGTTGTGTTCTTGGAAAACATCATTGGGACAATTTTGACAAACGTGCCTCTTGGCACACCTTGGGCCCTTTGCAGCTTGTTCACAATGATTTGTGTGGTCCACTTTCTTCTCCTTATTTTTTTGGGTCCAAGTATTTCTTAACTTTCGTTGATGACTTTTCCATATGTACTTGGGTTTACTTCTTAAAACTTAAGAGCGAAGTTTTTGATAATTTTTTGGCCTACAATGCCTTTGTAGAAAATCAATCTTGACATCAAATTCAAAGGTTAAGAATAGATAATGGAGGTGAATATGTGAACAACAATTTTACAAGTTACTACATTACAGAGGGCATCCAAATGCAACACACTATTCCATACACACCACAACAAAATGGTGTTGCTGAGAGAAAGAATCGCACATTAAAATAAATGTCTAATTGTATGATCCAATATAAGGGATTAAGTCTAAAGTATTGGGCGGAAGCCATCAACAGTGAAAATCACATAGTAAATCGCACTCCCACGAAGGCTCTTAAAAATATAAAACTGGAAGAAGCTTGGACTAAAATTAAACCAGATGTAAGTCACTTTCATGTATTTGGCAGTATAGCATGGGCTCACATTCCTAATGAGAAAAGGAAAGCATTGTAGCCTAAAAGTGAGAAGTGTATATTTGTTGGTTATTCTAAAGATGTCAAAGGTTATAGACTTATTCAACCACATTGTAATGAAATTATTATTGTAAGAGATGTTAAATTTTATGAAAATATCTTGGTCTACAAGCCTAATTCGACAATTTTTCCTTCTTCGTCATGTGATCCATCTTCGGAGTTTGTGCCTTCTTCAGCCTGTGAGCCATATTCAGAGTTTGTGCCTTCTTTTGTTCCTATTATGGTTTCTTCTTCAGATGATGACAGTGAGGATCGAAATCCACGTCTGCCTGCTCACCTTCCTCCAGATGAGTCCATTGAACCTAAACTAGCACCAGCTCCACCACTTCCTGGATGAGTCTGTTCAACACAAGAAGCAGTTGGTGATCTTGTCAATGATCCTTCAGATCAACGTCGAACACGTTCATAGTTCCAACTAGCCTCTTCTCTTTTGGCTCAAGTTTCAGAGACACATGATCCAAAGACATTTGCAGAAGCTTCAGGTCATCCATATTGGGATACAACAATGAATGAAGAGTATCATTCTTAAATGGAAAATGATACTTGGGATCTTGTACCTCTTCCAAAAGGAAGAGAACTTGTCATATGTAAATGCGTCTATAGAACTAAGTATGCATCAGATGGAAGTGTTGAAAGTTACAAGGCTCGGTTAGTTTCCAAAGTATTTTCCCAAGTTGAATTGGCTATAATTAAACCTTTTCCCCTGTAGCCAAAATGAATTCCATCTACCTTGTTCTTTCCCTTCCCACCTCACATAAATGGGAGGTCCATCAAATGGATGTTAAATCCTCCTTCTTGCACGGATATTTGCAAGAAGAAATCTACATGGAACAACCTCTTGTCTATGTCCAAAATAACTCTACCCTTGTTTGTCGCCTTAAGAAATCTCTTTATGGTCTTAAGGAAGCTCCCCAAGCTTGGTATGCCAAAATGGACATCTTTCTTATTGACATCAAATTCTTTAGATTACGCTCTATTCTTAATGTCTATACCAAGAAAGCAGGAAGCCAGCTCATAGTCCTTGTCTCTTATGTTGATGACCTTATCCTTACTAGTAGTGACTCAAAACTTTTAAACCATGTGAAAACCAGCCTTAAGAAGAAATTTGAAATGACAAACATAGGATTTTTGTGTTATTTCCTTGGCCTCCAAGTTTTGAAAATCGATGAAGGATTTTTTCTTTCCCAGTCTAAGTATGCTTGTGACCTTCTTCGTTGCTTTCACGTGGATGACTGTAAACCAACCCCTTCTCCCTTCCAGTCTGGATTCAAGCTTACCAATTCCTATACTTCTCCCAAAGTTGATGCCACCCTGTACCATCAGTTAGTTGGTAGCCTCTTATACTTGACTCATACCCATCCTGATATTTCCTTTGTTGTTAGTCTTATTTCCCAGTATATGACAACACCACATGAAAGCCATTGGAAAGCAACTAAAAGGATACTTTGCTATGTATATGGTACAGTTCATTTTGGGATACATTACAGTTCAAGGGGGACTCCTTTATTGGTTGGTTTCACTGATTCAGATTGGGTCGGCGACCCTGATGATCGAAAGTCTACTACAAGTTATGTTTTCAGCCTTGGTTTAGGACCTATCACTTGGGCCTATAAGAAACAACGGGCTAATGCACTTTCTTCAGCAGAAGCAGAGTACCGAGCAGTGGTAAATACAAGTCAGGAAGCCTTATGGCTTCGACAGATTCTTTCAGAGTTTGTATTCTAGCAGTAGAATCCGACCAACCTTTGGTTCGACAATAAGAGTGCCACCAAGATCGCCAAAGACCCATTTCAACATTAGCATAGCAAACACATTGAACTACACAGGCACTTCATCAGAAAGCTCATTCATGATCAAGTTATTGAAGTGTTATTTTTCCCTAGAGAAGATCAAGTTGCAGACATTTTCCCAAAGTTTCTTACAGAAGTGAAGTTTTCCAAACTTCGATCTATTTTGGGAGTTCAATAATTTGTCATTAAGGGGGAATAGGATTTAATGCCTCCTTCCTTCTCCTATTGTGTCTCTATTGTAAATCCTTCAATCCTATACCAAGTTGTTCTTAAGGGGGGATGTTAGGATATTTAGGCACTTAGGGGTTAGTTAAGATCTACTTGGTCTAATGCGCTGTTAGGTAAAAGTGTGTTTCTTAGTGTATTTCTTTAGTATGCATTAGTATGCATATGTAGTTAGGAAATCCAACAGTCCCGATATGTTCCCGACATAGAGTGATCTGACGGTTCATATTCTCCTCGATCTTAACGACCATTGATCTGTGGCTTAACACCTGATTGGTCCATGATCTTTATTTAAATATCATGGAGGTTCATTTTTTGATGATCGATTGTGATAAACTCTCTTGTAAAATCTCTTTGTAATCTTTTTCTTTTGCATTAATAAACTGCTCCAAGTGGTCGCATTGGTTGGGGTCGTGGATGTTTCCCCGTAGGGGTTTTACCACGTCAAAACATCGATGTGTTTATCTTCGATCTAGTTGTGTGAGTGGTTATTGAAGGTGTTTGTCCTTTTTTGGAATACCTATGTTGTCAAACAATTATCCTCTTCTTCTTCCATCTCCTCTATCGTCTTTTCTTAGACATTTTCTTTCTTCAACAGTCTCAACCTCTTTCTTCTCAAAAACTTCATTATTTTGTCTAACATCTTCTTTTGTGATTATTTCCTTGGTTTATCTTCTACATGCTATCATTGTAGTGTTTTCTTCCCAAAGTTGTATCTAGATTCGATATTCCAACAATCTCATTCATCCCAGAGTTGTAGCTAGCTCCGATACCACTTGATGCAAGTGGATATACCCAACCCCCTACAAGATAATATATTATTCATGGTGGAATCAAATATTTGGTGCGAGGTTTCGAAATGAAAAGTCTCAAATAGTTGTTGCAATACAAAAGTTACAACTACATAATTACACGGCTATAAAAGTTACACATTCACATAGAAAAAATATTTTGTACTAGAATTAATGAAAGTGGTTGTATAGGATTATATGCATTTCTACACCCAACTTAACCTTACCACAAATTATTTTCCCTTTCAAAACAAATTAACCTTCTCACATACCATCTCCATAATAGAAATCAAGATTAGCTTAGCCTAGTAATAAACAATTTAATGAAAAATACACTTCACTAACAATCTACAGGTTATGAGCCTATAATATTACTTATCCCAATAATCTAGCGCAACAACTTAATAAAGATACATCATTCGCATAACAAATTATAGTTTTGATTCACAAGTCTTCACATAGACTTCTCTTTGCACAACTCTCATACTAAACAACATTTTTTTGTATGGTTGATATATTCACATAGAGATTACAATAACATGAATTCATATGCATTGATATTCATCACATGTATAACTGATCTAAAAATGAAAAAGGCTTGTATCTTGAAATATTTTGCAAGTTTTTAATTAAGTGTGCTTAGGTAAAAGGATCAATTTGCAAACACATAATTTAGATAAACTTTCACATTCAAGATGTAGATAATAACCAGCAAATAACAGTGAACAATAAACACATAACATAGCAAATGATAAAGGAGTTCACCCCTCTCTTGGGATAAATCTCCTGGTCCAGTTTCCAATGGATCTTTTATATTATTTTCTCAAAGTGCTAAAATCAGTGCTTTACAATGCTCAAAATGCCAAATAGATGGCTCCAATGGCTCTAGAATGTCCAAAAACCCCTAGCTGGGATTTTTCGGCACATGATTTGGCCAAAAATTGAAGAAGATAGGCTTCCTGGAAGTTTTCCCCTTCAAGCTTGTTGTCTCTGGTTCGCCAAATAGCACCTCTGTGTATCTAACCCAACCTCTGGGTGTTTTCCATGCCTAAACTCAGCACACGTGCGCATCTCCACAAAACGTGCCAAAATGTAGAACGGTTAGGGAACCTAGCCCACTAACCCCAGAGGTATTGGGCGCATGGGGCCATGTGGCCACGTTTCCCGTGCATCAAAAGGGGCTCGTTCCACGAATGCATGTATGTGTGACAAGTGGTGGGCATGTTTTGGTGTTATAATCGTTTGCATGGTTGTTTGTGACTCCTACACAAAACATGTGGCAAGGGTCATATGTAAATGACGCACAAAACCGAGGGTTGGGGCTGGGGCTAAGCCCCAGCCCAGACCTACACCAAAATACACCATAGTGCGAATTCATATAATATTCAAAACATATAATGTTAAGAAACATATGGTGGGCGCACCGGTTGGGCGGCCCTTCCCAAAGCTTTAACTCTGCCTGGAGGTCGCGGGGTCGAGTCCTGCGAACTCCCACAAACTTTTAATCACTAAAACCAAGGTGCCATGTGGCAGACCATGCTTGGGCCACGTGGCACCACCCAATTGGTTAAAAACATGCCATGTGTTTCACCTCCATTCGCCCATGTGCCACCTTATTGTCCAATAAAAACTTGAAACGACAGCTTGTCGAATCATTTGACACGTCACCTGTATGGTCATGCCACGTCACCTATACGGTCATGCCACATCACCTATATGGACTGTACAGTCAGCAAATGTTTTTTGCTTGTTTGGCAAATCTAACAGAACATGATATCTCCCTCATACAATGTCTGTTTGAACCCATTCAAAGTGTGTTGGGTTCGTGACGACGAGGCCTACGTCCCTGTTCGTTTTGAATCGATTCTGATCACTTTGAATTTTGAGCAAAATTTGATCCCCTGGATCACACCTCCCCATTGGAAAGCTTTTGGACCTCCAAAATACTACTTTCAGTCTATCTGAAGATGAGGGTATAGTTTCCTCACCTTCCCAACCTCAATCCACTTGGCCTTGCTTGTATTTGTGTCTTTAAGACCAATTCAAAGATATTCCACATTTCCCCGTTTTGAATTTCTCATCCTCCTGTCAAGGATTGTGTCTTCATGAAGTTCTGTAAGATATTCTGTTGAGAAATCATCTATAGAAGGAATCTAAACATGCTCTCTTTGATCATCAATCAAAGGAGGCTCATACAATTTCAAATTCTCAACATTGACAACTGCATACATTTGCATATAAGGAGGCAAATCCAAATGGAAGGCATTGTTACCAACCTTTTCAAGAACCTTGAAAGGTCCATATCTAATTGGTTTCAGTTTTTTACCTTCTCTTTTAATCCTATCCTTGCTAATGTAAAGACAAAATTCATCTCCAACTTGGAAACTATGATCAACACGATGCTTGTCATGTCTTGTCTTGTACTTGGCTTGACTCTTTTCCAAATGTTCTTGTACCATTTGATGTATCAACTGAATTTGTTCAATGAACTTTTTTGCCCTATCAATGTCATACTGACCATCAATAGCAATATCTTTCCCAAAGATAAAATCTAAAGAAGATTTGGGCAAATAGCCAAAACATGCTTCAAATGGTGATTTTTTAGTTGAAGAGTGCTTAGCCCAGTTGTAAGCATGTTGAATGTAGTGTAAATTCTCATCCCAAAGTTTAGGATGCTTGATGCAATAACCACGAAGAAGATGCACCATTGTTCTATTAACCGCTTCTGTTTGACCATCGGTTTGCGGATGAAAAGCTATGCTCTTTTTCAGTTTGGTGTCCATGAGTGCCCATAAACTTGACCAAAATTTCCCAATAAATCGAGAATCTTGATCAGAAATAATGGATTTAGGAAACCCAAAATGTACCCAAACATGCTGAAAGAACATTTGTGCCATTTGCTCAGCTGTAACCTGCTTCTTACAAGGCATCAAAATACACATTTTTCTGAAATGATCAACCACAACATAAGATAATCATGATTTTTTTTAGACATAGGTAGACCTCCTACAAAGTCCATGGAAATGCTTTCCTAAGGACGAGAAGGAACCGGAAGTGGAGTATACAAACCCAACTTTCTATTTCTAGGCTTGTTTGTAGCACATAATGAACATCCTCTAACATATCTTGAAACACTTTCATTCATTTTAGGCCAATAGCAATACCTTTACAAATTAGCCACTGTCTTGCCTACACCAAAGTGACCAGCAATAAGAGAAGAATGAGCTTCTCTTATAATGTTGATTCTTTCACCATATGGAATACATAGCTTGCCAAGATGATACAAAATATTATCATGCACATGGTAATCCAATTCCTCAACATGTTTAGAATGACACAAAGTTGCATATACTTCTTTAAAATCAGCATCTAAAGCATATTGTTCAACATAGCTCTCATGCATGATAGGATTATGCTTAAGAATAACTGAAGCA